>VYXC01008640.1:1213735-1333012 GCA_013397175.1 Platysteira castanea
GATTAGTACAAACCAAGTTCAGCCTCCCTTGCTTGACTTATCCATATCGATAGCTATATCTATATATCAATCTCTGTTCATCCCCTTTAGCTTTTAGAAACCACAGGATCACCTCAAACATTGTCTTCCATCTGTTTCCAGTGTCTCAAAATCTTGATGTGAAGGTGTGAAGGCAGAGCAAAAATTTACTGGTTTAAAACAGTGGAGCAGTTCCTCACAACTCATAAACTGATACAATAAATAATTATTTCCCATCTTTCTCTCCTTCCCTGTTGTCATCATCCTCCTCATGGACCATTGAACAACAGCAGAAATTTCATCCCTTAATTCCACAGGCCCAGGGGACCATGGACTGATAACTTGACTTTCTGACTGGTAGTCCTTTGAGTTTTCTTCTCTCCAAAGAAATACAACAGCAGCACAGTATGTAAAAAGTTTCACAGGATTGAAACGAATACATTATTGAATTATTACACTAGAGACTGAAAACAGATACATATTGCAGGAAAAAAGAAAAAAAAAGGAAGTTATCTAAATCCTGAGGACTCAGTATACAGACTAATCTTCTGCTCAACTGGCTAATAGGGACAAAATGTCCAGTAGGTTCTCATACTGCTACACGGTACAAATTTATTTCTTTTTTTCTTCTGTAATATACAGCCCTACATGGTGTTGTTTACAGAACAAAAGACTAAATGGTCAACAAATGCAAGAAGGTTACGGTCTGTGTCTTACTCTTTTTCCCAACACGCATTTGTCAGTACACAAACAGTTTCTTTTCTTTTCAATAAGGCAAGCTTTCCTCACCCTCTTGGTCTCCCCAGTCCCTCCCAGCTGGTGCAACAATCCCTGTGCACTGACCAAAAGGGTGGAGGTTGAAAAAAGACAGTAAATAAGTTAAATATCCAAATCTACAGTTAATAGTGTTTTCAGAAATAGCTAAACATGAAGCAGCAATTCTCTGTCACATGCAGGAATTCGTCTAACCAAGGGCACATCTAGATTGGTTTGATTAGTTATCCTTCTCAAAAGTAGGAGCAGTAATTCAGTACCTGCTGTTTAGGGTTATTTAATTCAGGATGTGTTTTCCAGGACACTTGTAGAAAAATATCATAACCATTTTTTAACTTGTCATCCAGTAGCAATGCAAGCAAAGTCAGGTCCACCGATTAGGTAAGATGAAATTTTAAATTACATTAGTATGTGCAATTTCATATTAATTTAAAAATTTATAAAAGTTAATAAAACCCATCAAATTTCAGCAGCCTTTGAAGATCTCATAGCTTTTAAAACTGTATTTTAAAGCAAATTTTTGCTTTTATCGATCTCACAGTATTAAGATACCAATATCATTATTGAGATATCAACTTCATATTTATCAGTATAAAGTATGTTTATTAACTTTATGTATGTGGGTATTTCCACTCGTTTGTTATAAAACGTCACTTTGAACAGAGCTGTGCGCTTGACTAACCCTTAATTTGTATATACAAGATATGTGGCTGTAAAACTTTAGGCACAAAAATAAGCAGTGTCCCTGTCCATGGCAGGGGGTTGGAACTTTAAGGACCCTCCGGATGTAAACCATTCTATGAGTCCATGACATGACACTCAAGGAAAACAGCTTTCTGGGCTCCTTTTGTAAAGTTCCAAAAGTACAGTTATGGAAAAGGGACAATCATAAAATATTTCATGAAACAAATATCATCCTTAAGTACTCGAGACTCAATGTGGGAAAAAAAGGCCTGTTTCCTAAGGCTTGTAATTTGTGCATCAGTTGCTTTTCTCTTTTATCTGAATAATGCAATAAAACAGTGGCTATATCTCTTGGAAGAATGCAACTATTTTGAAGCTGATGAACCTTTAGAGTCTGGTTGAAAAACAAAATCTTTTGATCTTTTGAAACAGTGTTTTGGAACAATCATGAAAAGAATACTAAACTGATATTGTCATACTTAATTTTTGATTAGTTAAAAATCATTTGCTCTTTTTTTCTCTATAATACTCCTCCCAGTATGCAAGTTATTACATGGAACAAGTTATTACAGTTTCAATGTGAAGTTTAAGAACTAAAATTTGCTTACAAATTGATGCAGGAATAAATAAGACAGAGATGGTCTTATCTGTATATATATATATATATATTTATACATATAAAATATATTTATACTCATATAAAATTATATGTTATAATCTATTTATATTATGCTACTTGCTTTTCTGACCAGCAGATAGTGGTAATCATCTATGCATAGGTACATGTATGAGAAAGGGTGAACAGATGTCCATGATTATGTAAGTTATGGTAATTAATAGTACATAAATGAAACAAGTTTGTTTTTGTTGATGTGTCACTTGCACACTGCTCCTCCTGAGCATTGGGTTACATCCTGTACACGATTGCCTTATTGTCTACTGTCATAAAAATTCCAGTTCTGTTTCTGAGCAGTCACAGAATGGGACTTGCCAGCTGTCATGGAAAATGTATTCAGTTTCATTTCCACTTAATTTATCTAATCTTAATTCTATTATTATTTTATTACAATTATTTAAGTGCTTGGGGCAACAATCTAAAGTAAAAACAAATAAACAGTAGGAGTTCCAGATAATTTGTAAGTGATCTGAAAGGTCTAATGGAAACAACATCATTATTGCAGTTTTATTTTTTGAAAAGTTAATATTGTAGAAGCTTCATCATTGCTGCTATAGTTAACAGTCTGTCAACACTGACATGTTAAATTTCTGCTTCACTAGATTAAAGGCTAAACTATAAAAACTCACCCTGGACAGAGAAAAAAGAAGTTGTGAAATAGTGTTTAGATATTCAAAAACCTTGTAACTACAGGCCTCAAATCACTTTCATTTTCAGCACTATCAACTTGAAACACAGAAGAGCATCCAAGCCCATGATTAAGTCCATTTCTCTTCTGCTAAACACTTTCCCGCAGAGGCACCTGCCAGCTTCCATGGCTGTAGTGAAATCTGAACACACACTTTAAGATCCACATTCCAGTGTGTCTTTCATCACACTGAGGTGAACTTGTGGTTTACCACCCTGGGCTAAGATGATCATCTCCTCTCACCCTCTTCAGCAAAAACTGTGAGTAGTTGCATTCAAGTCATCTGTCTCCCAGTCAAAACATGGGTTTGTTGGGTTTGTAGTTAATCATAACTCTTTGCTTCTGTTTAATTGCTGAGCCCCATCACAGCTGCTCTCACAAAGTCTGTGTAAGCACAGAGTCCTCATTGCCACTCATACTTTTCTATCACCTTCGTTGCCATGCCTAGATCCTCTTCATAACATGGCAGGTTTAGGGTGCCTTGCAGAAAAATTTATTTTTCCTTTTTTCCTTTATAATGCAATGAGCCATTTATTTATGATGTCCCAATCTTGTTTAAATATATTTTTCCCCTTTTTCCTTATTTTTGTATTCAGCATTTAGATGGTATGGTACATATGCCGCTGTGTCTGAGCAATAAAAGCACATAATAAAAATATATAAGGAAGGTGATAAATAAACTTACTCAAAAATAAGAAATTATTAATGCACAATTATTCTAGAAATTTCTGTTAAGTATGAAAGTAGTAAAGTCAAGTATTCTAGTGGTCCCATAATGACATGGTAGTTTAATTTAATCCACTGGGTAATAAGACATTTGATTTGACTAAGAAAATGCAGTAAAATATCCTGAGCCTGGTGTAGCCATCACTGAATCTGATGAAAGGTTTTCCAGTAATAAAATGTAAGGGAAATCAGCATGAATGGCTGAACCTTAAGCACTGAGAATTCAGAAGGAAGGTTTTGAATGAAATCTCAGCTTCTAACTTGTGGGAATTTCAGCAGCATTTAGCATTTCTTTAAAAGAAATTTTGATTTAACTAGAGATAAGAAGCTGCAGATAGCATATCTTACTTCTCTAAGATGATTCTTCTCTCCATCTGAAAGGAGACACAGGAAAGAAAGGCAAAATTCCAGAGTGATGACTCCATAGATGGTTTATTTAGAAACTGAAACTTGACTTTGTTTTCTTGCAGAAACCAAATGTATTAGTTTGACTTGGATACAGTATATTGACAAAGGGTGGGTTGTTTCTTTTTTTCATCCAACCCTGGTTGTGGAGATAGAGAAAAAAATAATCTGTCCTGAGAGTAAACATTGATCCAAACCCTTTGTTTGCTTGAAATGGCCGACCTTGCTAGGAGGACGTATCCTCACAGATGATTGTGCCTCCAGAAGGAGTTACGGAATCCTGGCAAGGGACTCAACGCCTGTGCGAGCAGTGCCGAGGCTCGAGTTAGCTCTGATCCAGAAGATGTGCAGCCCTGGTGTGTCCAGGGAAGTCTGCTCTGCACAGCCTGGCCCACATCTCCTCCTACTGAACTGCTTGTGAGGGGAACTGATCCTCTCTCTCCAAGGCGAGCAGGGAAAGGCACAATGAGCCAAAATCCATGCTCCCTATAATGGCACAGCCTCAGCGGGAGCTTGCTGATGGTCACCCTGCCCGTGGGCCGGAGCTCTCATGTCCACCCGACTTCTGATGACAGACACTACGTCTCCTCCTCTGGTTGGTGTGAGAAAGCTGTGAGGCTGTGACACAGAAATCACCTTCTAGCTTGCTCTTAAGAAAGTTTAGCAAATTGACTGCTGCTAAAATAAGAGATATGAAAGTTCCATCTTGCAGTTCAGTCACACGGGGCAAATCTCACAGGCCTGACGCAGTCGGAACACCCATGGAGCACGCTCAGCAGGAGCTGACCTGCAGGATAATAGGGATGCATACTGAATGAATTGGAAGTAACACCTGGCCTTTGTCTGGAAAATTACCATTTTTTTAGGCCAGTCTTCAAAGCTGAACATTTCTTTAGGACTCTGGAGCCATTGAGGAGGCAGACAAAAGGAAGAGAGTCATGGAGAGACATGTAAAAGCTGTAGGCCCAGCAGAAAGGGCGAGAGGGTATGTGAGAAGGCTGAGGGAACAGAAGTTAAAACCTCAGCATAAAATTCATGTTCTTCCCATGCGGATCAGTTTTTCCAAGGGTGAAAGGAAAATGAATTTTCCAATGCATTTAAGTGATTTCATTACACAATTATGTGCTTGCCTAAACTTTAGCCACATACTGTTACCCATCCTTGCAAGTAATCAGTTTTTGGTCTGTGTTTTACAACATGTACTTAATTTAAACATAAAATACATTTATGTCTTTGTGTGTGCAAAGAGACACGTTCACCAAACTCTGTGCCCTGTCTCTCATTCCAGAGAGAGGGAATGCATCTTTTCTGGGCAAATATACATACTATAGAAGAATAATGCTTTACCTTTGGAAACATCCAACATTCATTTACTATATATGTCTAATTAAGGGAAAATGTCACTCTTCTACATTAGCATCCAAGCTTCCAAACAGATGCTCAACTCACTACGCTCCAGTGCAAAAGAAACCATTTCACAACCCAACTGAAGGAGTATATGCAGAATACTGGGTAGTTACATTCTCACAGATATCTCGCTCTAGTCTGAGACTGATCCAGCATAACATGAGTAGGCTGAAGCTGGTAGAACTACCCAAATGCATAAAATTTCACACTTTCTCAAATGTTTATTTTTCTGGATCAGACTCTTGTGAATAATTGGGCCTGAAGCTTCTTGGACTACTATTTGGGGAGGAATGTGATCAGGCCATAAAAATGAGAATGCCATCTTTGTAGGGACTTAGCAGTCACAAACTGCAAGCTGATCATCAGCCTAATTGCATGTCATCCTCCCCTAAATGAGATTAGTCACAAATGCTTATCAACTGAGCCCTAAAATCCTGATGTAGTTTGAAAACATACAAGTTTTTATGAAGGCTATCTTGGAGACCCAATAAAAAAAACCCCAAACATGGCAGCTTTGGATATATCTGGTGACAGTGCCTAACAGCCAAGAGAAATCAGGGAGAATTGTTATGTAAAGTTACAATCTTTTCAAAAACAAGCCCATTAGATGACCTCCAGCTCTGAAATCTGCTGTCATTGCCAGCAGCCACCCTCAATATTTTTGCCTTGTTTTGTCTTTGCTAGCTCACAGCTTTGTGACAGCTATTAGTACTTTGAGTAAATTATGCAGCTTTGATTTGCATAGGCAGAGAAAATTCTTTCTCATCTGCTGGTAGTACCAAATCTACCAAGCCTGAGCAGTTCTCTGCAGTCTGGTGTGAGCTGTAGAGTTACATCAGCCTCCAGGTTGGACCATTAGTCTCAGAAAGCCTCTAAAAGCATTTCATGGATGACAAGACACTACTGTCCCAGGAGAGCAAGCCTGTGCATAGGTATTTACTCAACTGTGTACAATATTCTTTCGTTTGATGCAAAGCAAGGAGCCAAAGCCATGGTTTTTTAGCATCCCAGTGACACGCTGTTAAATCTGGGAGCTATTTCAGATTTTTCTGAGCAGCATTTTAATCACAACAGCATGTTACACCTTTGTAGAGATACTTCTTGAGAAGCGTAGTATATAGTATGGATCTAATAACAGGTTCAAGTGTACAATACAGCTTGGTTAACCAAAGATTTTCTGGTTTACATTTCTGCTCATCTGTCTCTTCTACTACCAGAAATGATTTTGCCCCATATTGTCTCTAGGTCCACAATTAAAGGAGCAGATCTCTATTTCTTTTCTGACCACCTGTTTCCTGTTTTGAAATGTACAGTAAGTGATAGCATTTTTTTTTCTTTACCCCTAGATCAAAAATAAGGTTGCTTATATCTGCCTCAAGTGCCAGAACTTAACATACTTATGCTCTAGTTATCCAGCTGACTTTCTGTATTTATTAGATTTTTAGTACAGTATGTGGCATTATAATCAATGCACTATTGACAAAAGAACTTGGATCACACACTATTTATTTAATTTACTACACCAACTCTCATTTAGTAAATTTAATTCATAAACTGTGTTTTCCTGGCACATTCAGATACATTATTCAGAAAGGGCACATGGATTGCTTAGCAAACCACTCTAAGTTATGTTAGGGACCTTGCTTTAGGCTGTTATCATTAACCTGTTCTTTACTTTGCTTGCTGCACATGTTGGGCAGGAACTGTTGCCCTGGTTTTTGCTCAGCCTTCTGTTTTAACCTTGGAGTCAGATTCTTTCTCACAGTTTCATGTAAATAATAGCCAATGTTTACTTAACGGTATTTTCTGTTTTTCATTCCTTTTGTGATAAGAGAACTTTGATGAGCATCTTTTTTCTCCAGTGGGATTGAGAAGGAAGTGACATGTTCTCCAGTCCCTTGTGCAGTTGAGAATTGTATAAGACGTGACATATGTAAATAATAAAGGGTCTTTCTCCTCCTTTCTGCTGAACCTGGCAGGTGTGAGAGTGTCTTTATTGTGTTTTCCCAGACACAGGGAACTTGTGAAGTTTGGCCATAGTTCTGCAGCATTTTTAAAGTCTACTGAAGTCATAACAGAAGAAGAATTTTACTGTAAACTGAAGGCACCATAAATTCTAAATCTCCAACATTTTTAGAACCAATTATATCAAAGCAATCTAATTGTCACTCTTTTCCACATAGGATTCTCCCATCAGTAAGTAGTCTTATATTACAGGCACAAAACACTGATAAGCATTTTAGCTCCACCAGACTAGCTGCAGCTGTGTCACATTTGTGTTTCCTTATTTTATGTGTGCCAGTTATCTAGATTAAAGTTGGAATAGCATAGCGCTCCACTAGATGACAGGCTTGGTTTAGAGCCAGGCCACTTAGTGATGCTTATCAAACAATTTTCAGCTATATACAGTAGCACAATTCAAAAACCTGAGAAGACCCTAAATTGTCAGGCATGACATGAGAGATCATTTCTTTTTTGGATGGAAGATTAAATACATGGAGTCTCCCTAGTCAGGGGCATCAGTGAAATAATCTGATTTCATTTTTTCTACCCAGTTTTGAATGAATGTATGACTCTCTTGGTTTTGAACAACCTTACTCAGTCATTTGGGACTGGAGATGGAAAACTGTGGCCCACAAACTTCAAATCAGTGGCCCATGAACTTCAGAAAGTCCTGCTTTCAATAGCTCATTTTTCTGTTCTTTGTTCTTATGCTCATTTAGTCCTTGTTTGCTTGGTTGTGGTTTCTGAGCTATTAATGACCAATTCAACTCCATGGGTTACCCTCCGGCAATGATGCTTTAACTTGCAGGCCTATTAGATACAAGTTCACCTTGAGCCTCCTCGTTAGGGTGGGACAACCTGTACTTCAGACCATCACAGGTATTTGCAGGAACATTGTGACTGCTGATTCTGATATATCCTGAGAGAGGATGCCTCCTGAGAGGCAGAGGGCAAGTTTTTCCTGGATGTTGATGACTGTTTGGAATGATACCATGACTGGCCTTCTGGGTAGGCTGTTATAAAAAGGAAAACCTGGTTTGACTATCCAATGCGATCATTACCTGCCCCAAGGAACTTCTTTAAAGCTAGATTACTTTTTGCATTAGGTCTTGTGAGCATCCTGATTCTGCTTCTCTGCACTCTGCTGAGAGAGTAGTTAAGAAAGATGGATAGATAGGAGGATAAATGCCATTTATAAACACAGAAGCCCAGTGGTCTGACATGCTGGTGATGGAGAGAGCGGTAGAGGCACATCAGGATTAGATTCACTTAGCATTCTCTTTCTCAACGCTATGGTGAGAATAAACTCTGATGAAGTCTATGTTAAAAGATATATCCAGTGGCTAGAGAATTGTGAAAGATGCCTGGCAGTCCTTCATGACACTGAGATGTCACAGCTCTGATTGACTTCATGGAATATAGTTGATGGAACAGATGATGGAATCATCTTGTTGAATGTAGTGTTCGGGAAAGATGCTTCAATGTTAAAATTATATGTACAGTGTAAAATCTGGGAAAGAATATAATAGGATATAATTGAGTAGAATAGAACAGAGGAAAATTTCAGAGGTTGGGGTTTTGACTGCAGCTCTGAAATGAATTGAAGTTTCTTTTTCTTTTTTTTTTCCTTAGTGAATAATTATTATCAAATATTCTTTAAGGGCTGTGACATCTGTTAAATGTAATTACTTTCTCTTCCATGTGTAAATCAAGGTCTTTCTTAAAAAAAAAAAAAAAGAGGCCATTTATACTTGAATTGAGTACATTTATCTGCAATTTGCAAGTTAAGGTGTATGTAAAGCCTGTGGCTATACTAAAGGCTCAGTTGTGCCTCCTAGGCACAGTGTTAATTAAAGGGTGATGTGGATTCCTACCACTCTGAGGAGAACTCTGGATGGGATTATACCTTGGAGAGGCACAATGCCTCCAGTGCAGCACAGCATGTAAGTAAAACGCACATGCTGTGCACCACCAGCGTTGATGTTGCTCAGCACCTCTGTGGGCCCATCTCCTTCCCACACCCCTCATCCCCTGTGCTGGGGTTCACATCCGGGGGCACTGGGAAGACACAGTCCTGACACGTGGGTCCAATTCCCGCACGCCAAGGGAAAGGTGGTCCTGACATCCTTTATGTTGCTGGTAACTATTCAGGCTGGATACAACTTGGCCAAGGATAAACAGAAATTGCCAAGTGTCATTTCCAAGACATAGCTTCTCTTTTTACTCAATGTCAGGTCTTTTAAAAGTCTGACAGCATGTATGATGTTTGACAGCTTCTCACATTTTATCCTAGCCAATCTTATATAGCTAATTTTGAATAATTCTATATCCAGTTCCAGATTTTGTTCTCCTTCATATTTTTCATCAGGGATCATTTTTCCCTGGGGCAGCTCTCTTGGCACCGGTGTAGTTTTAGATATGATTTACTCCTGTGCAAATAAGATCAGGATCAAACCTAACCTTTGGTTTAGAATACTGACAGTATACAAAAGATTTATTCCAATCTCTATGTAAATAATATTTGTGATCAATTTAATTCACATTTAAGGGTTTTTCAAGGCCATATTACCCACTGGATTAAATGTACATTTTGGTAATATATTATTACTATTGTACATCCAATAGATCTAATTCAGCCCAGGGTGATTTTTTTATAACCAAGTAATAGACCACTGAAAATAGGATTTATTATAGAAATGCCAAGACATTCTTATTTATAGTATAATAGTACAAATTGCCCCTATAATAAATACTCCTCAGTTATCAAATCATCAGTCTTTTATGGTAACACTGACAAATGATCCCATAGGCAGTATGTTATTATTAATGTAATGTATTAACTTTCAATTTTAAATTGGTTCTTGGATCTGGAACAACTGTACATTATATGATGTAGTTTAAGTAGGACTTGTGACCTAAATCTGCATAGCTTTACAGCAAAATGTGACTACACATAGTGCTTTAGACTATCTTCATATGCAACCTGAAAACAGTATTGCTCTCAGTCCACAATTCAACACAGATTTGCAGATTGCATCCACTTACAGGAAACTGTTACCAAAGACTGTCTAAAAGGAAAATTTTTAAATCATGCAGAAAATTTTTGGTAAGTCATTGTCATTATGGTCCCAAGAGAAAGCAGGTCAATTGTTAAGAGCTGATGAAAATAGAGAACTGGATAAATTTTCTTTAAAATTCAGCTTTTGAAGTTCTTTTCTTACCAGCAGGTGTTTGTTTCATAAGCTGTTCACTATTACTATAGAAGAAACAACATTTAGTTATATATATTTGATTTGGAAAAAGTGCAAAACCAGAGTCCTTTGTAGATATTTTACATTTGTATAAAGTAAAACAAAATAAGCAGGGAAGATTAAGAAAATGTTATAAAAGTAAGCTTCACAAGAAGTATTTATTTGAACAATGAGATTGGCAAGTCTAACAATATAAGAAATATATGCTTAGCAACTTTTCATAGCTCAGATTTGTAGTACTCAGCAGACACATTTTTTATCCTCACTTCAGTCCCATATTTCAGTACTAGAAATACAAACAATTTAAATCGTTAACAGTCTCAGAATGAGGTACTATTTAATTATATAAATTTTATGCTTCAACATCACCAGTAATTTATTCAGAATTTTAACTGCTCTTTTAATGCATCAAATCTTGATTGGAAATAAGTGAAAATTTTTTGCTTGTCTTTCTCGTCAATTGGATAATATTTCTTTTGTTTAAGACAAATTTAGCACATTTTTTTCAGCAGCCAGTTAAGTGTGGTCATTGTTGGTGCCAATGCACTGTAGAGATTTTAAAGGAAGCTAAATAGTTTAGACAGTCAATTAAAAAAAAAAAAAGTAGTAGTCATAACGGGATGCTGGGAAGATTTTTTTTCTGTCTTTCTTATGTTATGCATTTTTCTGTCATAGAGAAAATCCTGGTTTCTCGACTTGCCTTACTCTCATTCTAGCACCCAGCCTCACTAGTCAAGTAGAGCAGCTAACTGGCTGATCAAAGTTAGGACAGCTGGTTATCACCCCCAGACCACATGATAGCATAGAAGAGTTCATCCTGGATCTCAGCCAACAGTCTCTTCCCTGTCTGTCTGTCCTTTCCCAGCCAGTTAACGTAGTCTTTTTTCTTTGGAAATTCCTGCACTTGAAGACAGCTTTATCCCAGGTGGAGATTCCAGTGTTTTTACATTCTGCACCTGAAAAACATTTACAGATATTTCTGCAGTCCCTTCTATTCACATTTGGCCAGCAGAGTGTACCTGTAATTTTATTAATTTACACCAACACGACTTTAGACTGGGGATAAAGTACTCATTAATAGGCAGTAAAAGTATGTGTTTATATCTGTTTGTCTTTATCAGAAGAAAGCACTCAGTTTATCCCAGCTACTATGTCAAACATTCATAAATAGTCATCTGAAGTGCAATATCCTTCACTCATCCTGTAAGAATGTTCTCTCTTCAGCTCATCTAAACAAACTCTTCAACTACAGAATGCAGCAAGTTAAAAGTCCAGTTCAGCATCCCTTGTTTTGTCAAAGCTTTTGCCCAAATGAGATCTGAGGTGACTCATGGACCAGCAGTTCCTATGAAAATTCATAATGTAGAATTACCCAGGGCATCAATAAGAGCCTGAAACAACCCCCAAGTCTCATTCTCTGCTGTCTGCATAACAGAATTCATCACCAAGGCTTCATTTTGAGATCGAACTTTTGATCTAGGCACAGAAAGAATTCATCGCTGGTTTATACCTGCAGTTACTTTTGGAGATGCAATTATACCCACTATCCTAAAGCCAGAGGCCAAGTCAAAACACATTCTAAGAATCAGATCCTAAATTGATGGTGGTGATGTAAAGGCCTCGAACAGCTGCCCATGTTCAGTTCGCACTTGATCCTAAGCCCATTGAAGGCACTGTGAATCTTTCCTTTGACGTCAATGGGCTTCAGATCAGGTTCTGAGCAATTTTTTAAAAACCTCAGACAAATCAAAACCATTTCCTTTGGAATGAGACTGTTCACACCCCTTGGTGAAGACTATTTCCTTTCCAAACACAGCTTTCATACCCAAGTCACATCAGCTGAATTTCTATTTTTACCAAAAGCTTCATTTTTTTAAAGAAGCAGGATGTTTTTACTTATATTTCATCTACTAGCATCTAAGCTGTTTTTGTTCAAACTTTCAAAAATATCCCCAGCTGGGCAGGCCACACCTACAACAAAAAATGCAGAACATTTTAGAAAGTTATGGCTATTTAAAACCTCCTTTTTTAAAACGGAAACTCCTTTCAGATTTTATGTGCTGAGGGATTGTCCCTACACACTGTAGCCAGCACACTCCAGTAGATTATTTCATCTGAAATGTATGGCACCATGGCAAATGTTATAACCTGTATGACAGAACTGATACAACACTAACTGTTATACAGAACATTGTGCTAAATACTATGTAAATTGATTTATAAATGTTTCTAAAATTCAAAATAAATTATAAGGTATAGTAGATCAGGGAGAGTAGATCTACCTGTCAGGAGTCAGCTCTGTCTAACCATTTCCTGAAAGTGGTGGGGAGATTCTTGGATAATTTCGTCCGTGAAAAACAATCCCTGTGATGGCCAAGAGAAGAGTAAGGTACTCCTCCTTTATTGAAGACTGTGAGAGTGGTGAGCATGTGTTCACTGCTTGGAAAGAACAAGTCTGCAAAGACATGTTCAGAGACACCATGTGGATGTGCAGAAAAGGCCAAGCAGAGCCTATTCTATAGCCTGAATCTATTCCCTTGTGTAAGCAGATCTCCCATAAAGTTTTGCATGGGGAAATACCCCTTTCATACCACTGACCAGTGGGTTGTCAATATTACCTGGGAGATTTTCTTCCCCTTTAGTGAATGCCAAAATTTCTATATTGTTTCACAAACACAACAACTGCCATATTTAACTGTTAAAATTCATATGTGCCAGTGTTTATTATCATTTCAAAGGATAATGGTATAAAGGATCTTTGCTCCTTGGACTGAAATAACTGTTTATGGTGATGGAGAGACTATCTTAATTAGATTAGCTGAGTTATCGTGGGAAAAAGATTAGACGAGCTATGTTTTCTTTTTCTGCTCAAGCATAGGCATGACAACCCCACCTCAATAATGGCCATCTCCCATTTAATGTGTGATTGTAACTTTACCCTGGGAAACAGCACTGTCTAGATAAGCTGCTTCTTGAAGAATCTCCTAAGAACACTTCTTGCCAAGTCCACCACTGCGTGCCTGTTGTATTGGGCCTCCATCCCTTGTGAGAACATCTGTGTAAAACAGGTGGATGAGGTGACTGTCATCTGCAGTTTCCCCCCATTGTTTTCTGAGTACTCTGAAGAGATGTACCTCTCAGGGTTCACAGACCTGTGATTCTGATGCAGGAGCAAAAGCACATGTTTTGCAGAGGAAGAACGTAGATCTTGCAGGATAACTTATAATGCACAGTAGTCCCGAGTAGAAGCTAAGTGGGACAAAACCAAGTGATTCCCTTGGAGAAGAATAGCTCAGGCTATATGGTAGACAATCTTGGGAGGAGATAAAAGAGAACTCAATACAAAAAACAATCTAAGAAATCTCTTCCAGACTGAAAACAGCAGCTAAGCCTGACTGAAAACCATTGTCAACTACTGCTTCTGGACTACATTGCTTTCTTTTCCTATGCTAATGAAAGACTTAGTCTGAGCAAAATTTATTGTCCAAAAAGCATTTGTTCTAGCACCTTGAAGGAGGCCAGAAGAAGGGACAGAGATTACTAGTTTGCTATAATATGTGAAATTGCCCCCAAAATATATACAGTGCCTAAGATCAAAAACAAGCAGACCAGGAAGTATAAAATAAGCTTTGAAGGCAGTGCAAGGGGTCACAAGTGTTTTTTGGTGTGAGGGTCTTAGTGGCCTTAGCTGATGTCAATTTAAAGAGACAAATGATTATACCAGAGGCAGAAAAAATAATGTGGTATTATTCCCCGAGGTATCAATATCTCATCAGACACATTTTTTTTTAGTTAAGCAACAAAACAAAAAGGAGTTGGGGGATGAACTCAAAAAACAACCAAAAACCTGCAAACCAAAAACACCAGTTCCTCTGAGTATGAATTTAACTAACTAGTTGCCTGGTTTTATTATGTCTTTTTAATCCCATGAAAAAAAACTGACTTGCTTATCTGGCTAATTGGGATTCTTCTTGTATCATGACATTTCAGGAAGCCTTAAGAAAAGATCTATAAATACACACAGTAAGAGAAGGAATGAATAGGCAGTCATTCTGTGGGTTTAAAAATTGCTCTAGCAGATACAAGACTCCCAGTTCTAACTAATTTCTTCAACAGCACTGGTGAACATCAAAGAGTACAGCACAGAGCATGCTGAGTCCCAATTACACACCTCAAAAGTAAATGTTACTTCAATGGAAAGTCTTTGGAAATTCAAAATGAAATAAAGGCCAAGATACTCAAATACTCTCTAAAAAATGTACACCCTTACTGATAACAATTGTTTCCTCAAAATACATAGTTATTAATATACAACACTACATCATTTTGTGAAAAAATGCTTCAGAAATGTGTTAAGAGCACATATGGATCATATGGATATTATACTCTGCAAGATATCAGGAAAAGAAGTGTCAAATAATTAATTTCAGTGAATTTCTATTGTTTTTTTAACAAGCCATTTTTAGACACAGGAAGTCTTTTCTGAGCACAGCTCGTGTTTAAAGGAGAAATAGAGTTAGTACAAATAATTGGCGCATGTTGAAGCTGGGGAAGCATGATTTGTTTTATTAAAAAAAAGTCTTTAAAAGCTGTGTAAACCCTCTGTAGCTAAATACAAGTTCAAAGAGTTATGTCTTTCACATCATTTAGCAAAAAATCATTGCAACAACCGTCTTTGATTGCTGGGTTGTTTTTTTCCTTTCTTCCCACAGTAACAAACAGATTTTTCTCTGACACCTTAATCCAGTGCAAGGAAACAAACCTAGCCATGTGGCCACATACACTTGCTTTCCTGCAAGTATATGCAGTATCCAATGAACTGGCTATGGTATGTAATGAAAGTATTGAAGTAACTCCTAGTCACCAGCACACACAATGTTACTTAAATGGAATTATTTTCACAGAAAAATTGCTATGCTATGGTAGATATGCCAATACTACCTTGTGTAATATATATCAATTATATAAAAGAAGTATGTGTGTGTGTGCTTTCTTTAGCCTTTGCATTAAGCTACCAACAAGAGTTTCTGCCCTTTACTCCATAGGGTGTTGGTGTTTAGCTCACGTTTTACCTGGTTCTACCTCTAAGTTTGTAAGTAGTTCTGGTTTTGTTCTCAGAAAAGGATAGGTATAAGATTTTCCTAAGGAAATTAACATAAACCAGGATTAAGAAAGTGTGTTAAGCCTCTTCTATTATTATTTGGATTCTGGACTGGATGCATTACAAATAAGATGTAGATGTGTCCATACTGAAACACATAGCAGATAAGTCATGCTGAATATCTACACTGATAGTCTAATTTTGCAAGACCAAATGGAAAGAATGTTTCCTTTTATCATACAGTAAAAGTAATCACTATGTTTTCATTTCTTCAAATATGAAAGAATTATGATTTTTTTAATGTGCTCTTCATTGCTCTATAATTCCCTTCCTCTCACTGTTTTTCTGTTATATTTTTTCTTGATTTTGTTTTCCATAGCATTTCTTAATTCATTTATCACTTTCAACCCACAACCATAATATCTTTCCTCATTGTAATAGGTTTCTCTACCTTTTATTCTTTTCTCTTCTTTTTCATTAGGTCAGCCCACCATAATTCTGTAATTTACTTTTTAAAAGAATGGAGGATTGTACAAATGAAGCAAGTGAATTTACATTAGATTTCATATTAAAAACAATAAGTAAATTAAACTACAAGTGCCAGATTCTAAAATCCTTCAACCACACACTAAGACTTTTTTTAAATAAGCACCTATGAGTAATGCCCTGTAATGAGGATATGTGTATTATGCTAACATTCCTTTGCATTGTGAAAGATAGCAGAAAGTCATCTGGCTTGCCCATGCTGGCAGCTGCCAAGCTGCCAGATCCGAGCTTGGGTGCTGATTGTACCCTGTGCCAAAAGACACAAGAGGAGGAGCCAACAACTGAGATTGCAGGGGAAGAGCTCAGGAGAACCTGTGAGCCCCACTAAAGCAAACATTTAGATGCAAAAGAAACCATTTGGATATAAAAATTATTTGGCTACATCTGCTTGATCAAGCAGCCATTATGCCTGCTGAGGGCTCTTATTCATCTCAGTCTCAGGTGTGGTTGATCAAATGTGGGCAGAAGCAGGTTTGGATACAGGATCAGTCAAACCTATGAACTTCTACATTAAGACAGATAGCAGCCATAGCAGCACTGAAGCTGAAACAGAGAAATCACACAGCAGGGAGGCAATGCACAGTAAAATGTTTGGAGCTCTGAAGTGTGTGTTCTTCTCTTCACCCCTTTTTTTTTTTCTCCCCTTTTTTTTTTTTTTTTTTTTTTTTTTTTTTTTTTTTAATGCTTTTGATCATTTTTAAAATAGTTGAGAATTGCCAGTTAATTCTGAATCTAGATAAATGACAGCAGTTCCCACATGTCTTAGAACATGTGAGATGATAAGGGTTGCTCTAGGTACAGACATTTGTGGGAGTATGACATTTGCTGCCATAAGGGCTAATTTTTTACTTTTTTTTCCAGGAAATCTTGGATTGTGGACCACAATTCATTAGTCATTCCTTGTGGCTCAGTATCACCTTCAGCATGATCCAAACCACAAGTGTGAGTCAATAATTATCTTTCCTTTGTTTCTTTAGAATTAGGCCTTTTTATTTTATTTTTAAACTATTTTATTACTTGTTTTATCAAGTGCACAAAAAGCAAAATATCTTCTTCACTGGTACCAGAACATGTGCACATTTTTATTTTTTGTTGCTATTTCAGTTTTCCTATAACACAGAATTACCTGCTTTGTAAGGCCGTAATGTCTCTTGCTGTTTTACAGTAAATCACCAGTTTCAGGACAGTCAGAATTTCAGGAAAATTTGTTTTCAAAGTTTCTCCAAAAAAAGGATTTTTCAGCTCAAATTTAATAGGGTAGCCTTGTGCCTAGGTGATATCAGCTTTTTTTGCTATTAGCAATTATAAGAAATTTTCTCTTTGTGCAGTGGTACTAGGCTAGTACAGACTACTTTTAGATTTCAGGTTACTTGGTTCAAATACTGGTTGGCAGTACGTGGAGCTTTTCACAAACTACAGTGCACTCAGCCTGTTAAAAACACTGATTTAATCCAGCTTTATGGATCACTGCTGTTAAAAACAACGATTTTCAAAGTATGCCTTTAAAGCCCTCTTATTTCTTAAACCTGTTTCACCTTTCCTTGCACGAAGAATACCAAGACAAACTGATATATTCCCCTGCAGTTAGAATTGGTTCATGGACTATACACAATATTTCTTCATTTTAATCCTACAACAATTCCCCCAAATTATCTGCATGCATGGAGAGCTCCCATCAGCCTAAACAAAGAATCCACATCAGTACTTCCATATCTCTGCCCAGGATTTCCCAGACAAAAAAAATGTGTTCACATACCCTTAAAATATTTGAGGTATGCACAATAAATCCATTACTTTCATAACATGTCAAACATACTTGTGAATGTGCAGAAGAACTGGACACCACATGCTAAGTAGCTGTTACGCCTCCTGGAAAATAGAGAGATACACTGTGTGTGTCAGAACCTCCTGGCAGCACAATCCAGCACTTTCTGGAGTTATCAGACTTAAGACAGCAGCACTGTTGCTGAGGTCAGTGAACCTGCTCTTCCCAGCACTCTTACACTGCCATATTCTTGAGAAAGAGAACGTCTCCTCCACCACCATGCACTGCATCGCAGGGCTGAGGAGCGGCAGCAGGAAAACCCCGGGGCAGCTGGAAGCCCCCTGTCAGTGCAACATCACAAGTGTGCAGCCTTCCAGAAATTCCCATAGAAATGATGGAGCTGTGCTGGTCAGGGCAAGGTTAGGATGTGATTCTGCCACTTTTTCTCTCAAGAAAAGACACTGGTCTTTGGAATTGGCTGTTGCTGTAGATCAACAAACAGAACCAATGAAGTGAAGAACACGTTTTAGCATAAGGATAATTGCAGGCACATCAAGAAACCCAAGAAAAATTTAAGCCAGTGGAAACAAGTAAAGCCAAAATGTCTACATCTCTACACAAGCAGTCTGGCGAAAGATAATATTTACAACAGATGTTCAGTTTCTTGTCCATTTTCTGCAATTCCAAATTTCAGGAGACAAGTTCTACTTTGGCAATGTTACTGTATATGTTTAATTCAAGGCATTAAGAAAGCATGTATGCACTTTAAAAAGTTTACATTCATGTTGTGGAGAAAAAAAATTTAAAAAGAGAAAGAAAAAAGAAGAGAAAAACATAGGTAAGATGAAGTTTCTAGAATTGACTCTGTTTATTCATCTCTACATGTGAATGTTGCTGGTGCACTTCTTCAACCTGAACGCACTGACATGTACAGACAATCAGGTACATTGAGCCCAGCAGCAGGGGACAGGGAAGCAGCTGAGCCAGGGAGGAGACAAATTCAGGGCAGATCTCAGGATGGCAGGGGAGAGTATGTCAGGAATAGCGATTTTACATCCTAGGAAGGATATTTTGTTCTTTCAGGAGACTTCTATGACATACTCCAAAAATGGGATGTTAGGCATACAAGGTTTAATTGCTGTATTTCAACCCTCAAAAAAAAAGAAACGTACAGTGCAAATTTAAGAAAAAAACAACTATGTCCCTTGGTCTCATTGCATAGCTATGGTAAAAGTGTATGAAGAATGCAACATATCTTCCTTGTATTAACATACAGTATAAAGAAATAGGTCTAGAGCTCAGGACACAAATGGAGCTTTAGATTAGCTGTCAACAATGTCATATCCATGTTAATAATGCCCTATTCATGCCTGGGGCTGACAGTCTTTCCTATTTTTATTCACAAATTCCATTTAATAACAGCAATAAGTCACTCTAGACAGTGTATTTCTAAGGGATTTCTGCACTTCTCAGGTGGTTAAAGTCACTTGACCTTCAGCCTCATGCCTTAAAAACTCCCTAAGAGATGTGCTAAATTGCCCAGAAATATATTGCCTGTCATGTCTTGTTGGTTAATTAAGGGCCAACCTAGATGGCCTATAAGGACTGCCCTTAAGTAATTACTAATTGATCTCCTACTCAAGAAAAATGAATAAATTCCACAGCAGCCGCACTGTCACATGGCATTTACTCAAATTCATATTCCTCCAAGAGAGGATGAAAAGCACACAGTACAATCCACAGGGTGAATTGAGTGCAGAAACGTCTTCAGAGCACCAAAGCCTCAGTCCCAGAGTTTGTTATGTCTTACTGGTTGTAGTTACTGCTTTCAGCCCTTCGCTTGCATTGAGACAAAATACATTGCTTGAAAATCAGAATTTGTAGAGATTAAGAAATAGCTAGTATTTCTCATCTGGATTTAACTACTCTGAAAGATATTTAAACTTTGTTACAAATATCCAGCCAAGGAATCTCAGCAAGAGTGTTAAATCGTGATGAAAGCCTACCAAATCATCCAGAGGAAACACATTTCAAAGCTCTTTTCTGAAGAATGGAGGTAGGATTTAGGTTGGTACAGGCGAGGTTCTTGCAGCTTTTTTTAACCCAAAGTGTTTATCAGTATTCATGACAGAAACTTCCTGGCATTTTCTGTTTAAAAGAGTCCAAAAAGCTGCTGTTATCTTCTGTTTTGTTAAGACACTGAGAATGCTTTGAGTTGCATCAGAAATCTGGACAATGTATAGGAAGATACTTTCAGGTATAAGCAATATGAATACAATGCTCTTAAGAAATGTATGGATGACAATATTTATTAGCCTTCTGTCAGCCTCAGTAAGAGCACATTTGTATATTATCCTATCCAATCAGTTTTCAGATACTGACTTCTCACAGCTATATTACTGGTTTACATGTCTCAAAATTAGTCAAAGGGACCCACCTCTGAAATATTTCTCTTGGACTCACTGGATGAAATGAGGACTCATTGGAGTCAAAGATAACATTTCTGTTGACTTTAGTATAAGGCCAAAATTTTAGTCCTGTAGACATGAAGAGTATAAAACTATACAAAATTTGGGAGACACTCTAGTATATGATAATATATGGTACAGGAGGATAAACCAATTTTTTAGTGACTCATATGAAAAGCTGCAGTGGTTCCAAGCTTGAGCTGATGCTTTGTGCAGGGTTCTCCCCACTCCCCTAAAACCACATTAGGGGAAGAGCATCATTTACCCTGATTGCACAGAAACAGGGAATCTGAAATCTAGAAACACACTCTGATCACTACAGGGGTACAAACACCATTGGCATAATGCTAGGAATCACATTAAGATACCTTTCTCATTTATTAAATGCTTAACTGCTTTATCTTCTATCCCTTCAATCTGTTAAATGTTGTGGAGTCGGTGTATGTAAAACTGTAAATGTTATGGGTAGCTGGGACTTGTGACATAAATATACCTTCTGGTCATTATGATTACATAACTGATTCCTAGTATTTGACTCAGTGTACTGTACTGATTGTTTTAAGATATCAAGAGATTGATAAATTAAATAAATGAAACAGGCATTCCTGAAGCTTGTTTGAGAGATAAACAGTGAGCTAGGAAGGGCTGCTTCCCCCACCTGGATAAAACCAAAGGGCTGAAAAACACAGTCAAATCCAACAACTGCCCTTTCAATCAGTCCCCTGGTACTTTGTGTAAAAATTACATCCTGACCTATTTCTGCAGTTGATGCAATTCTGGAATAATATGTTTGATTAAGCTGGCTACTGACAAGATGTGTAAACATATGCAATGTAAGCTAATTTTTGTGTTATAACATTTTTACAGTTACTCACAGGCAGCAGTGAACTGGCATTTCTAGTGTGGGGTTTTTTTTCAGAACCTTGGGGCTCAACTAGATATTTATGATGTCAAATTCATCTTCAACAAACATCATATTTATGCAGTCAGTGTAGCAGTAAAACATATTCCTTTAAAAATAAGGGCATAAAAATTGTGATAATTCTGATTCCTGGATGTGCCTAGTTTCTTGCAACTGAAAAGGCCTTTGCTGTCATCATATTCTGCAATGATTTCTGTGTTTTTCTATAACATTTTTCTCTCTACACATGTGGGTTTTATATCCTCTTCATGTTGGTATAGCATGAAGTCTTATGTGGAATTTAGAGGATCTGAACTAAATGTAGCTAAAAGGAACTTTTGGATGAACTGCCTGGGATTTGTTCAGATCTGTTAAAGTAATGGGGGAAAGCACAAAAGGATAAAGAAAAGAAAGGCCTTAATCTTTGTTCCATGAGTGATAAAGCAGCATCACATGGGTGAAAATTGGCCTGACCTTCACCCACATGATGCTGCTTCTGCCTCAGCCACTCTTTCTTTGCTCTGATTAAGTGAAGATAGCCTCTTTCTCTGCAAGGAAAAGTCAAAGAACAAAAAAAAAAAAAAATTCTGTCTTAACTATAAAAGGTTTATTTTTTTAATCACAGTTGGGCTCATACAAGCCAGTTTCTAATCTTATTTTTTTAAGCTAAAAAAGTGCCTTTTTAGAATTTCTTTGGCTCAGTTTCTTTAGCCCCCCCCTTCGAACCTCAGGGCCTAGATCTTAACTTGCTTCCCTTGGATGTGCTTTGTTGCTCATCTTCACTTTTACATGATAGCTGTTTGACTTAAATGGGTTGTTCGCCAAAGGATTGCCCCTTGGGGAATGGAAAAACTGGAGGGAGGGAGAGGAAAGGCAGTACTCAGCTGGTTTAAACGGCACATACAGTATATCTATTGGCAGGGTATTGCCAATGCTCCAAGGAAACTTTCAGAGCTCAGCTTTTACCACTGAATGTCAGACACCAAGATGTGATTTTATGTATCAGGTTATCCATGTTCATTACAGACTAAAAAATTTACTGTGATACTGTTGTCAAGCAGTTCCTGCTACTAATATTTTTAACAGTAGGATATTTAAAATTCGACAAGGATATAATAATTCATTGTCCAGGTAGTCAACATGAGTGGAGAGCTGCTAATATCTTCAAAGGTTTCAAGGGGGCACATTGAAATTAATCTCCTTAGCAATGTGTGCTACACAAATATTTTTGTTACAGTATTGCAACAGGATCAAAATGTATTTTTAATTGGAGGTTAATCTACTAAAAATCACTTAAAGTCATGATTATGTCAGTGTATGTATCTACGAATGTATCTGGCTGAGATCCAGTGAATTACGGGCTAAGTCCATGGGCTAGCTTCAGTTTGCACAGGTCATTCTGTCCCTCGGGAGCTAAGAATATATGATGCTGTGCAACATAATGGAATGTCATTGTAATGTGCAGTGTCTGTTATTGTATTACATATCTGAGGTTGGGAATGAGAGAAGACCTCCCCAGCTTACCTACAGCAGGCATCAGACAGCTTTTAGCTGGAAACACTCTGTATATTACTTAGACGTGCTATATTATGAAATGGCAAATTACTTAATAACTTCACAGTAGTGTCTAAAATTGAAATCAGACATACTGATACAAGCATGGTCTGTGTAAGTTCACTGTGACTACCACTGATTAATTAGTGTTGGAAACAACAAACACCAATTCGCTCTGTTCAGAAATTTTGCAGCAGGTATGATTTATGAGAACATTCTTGAAATAATACTGATTCTAATTTTGATATGTGAATACTCTGACTCTAACAACATCTCTTCTTCTTTGGCAGTGTTTTCAGAAGCATCAGCATGAGTCCTTTTCTGGCCTGGATAGACACTGTCTAGCTATATGTCCTCACATGCACAGCTGAATCAACTGGTTTTTAGTGATATAACTGAGATTCACAAGGCCTAGTTTTTGTGTGTTGTAGTACTGGTCACACCATCTAAGAATATGTTTCCATTTGTTTTCCCAAGTAAATTGCACCATTGTGCCCAGAGAGTGCCACACAAAATGTTGTGGTTGTAAA
Source organism: Platysteira castanea (assembly GCA_013397175.1). NCBI lineage: Eukaryota > Metazoa > Chordata > Aves > Passeriformes > Platysteira > Platysteira castanea. The sequence goes on from VYXC01008640.1 coordinate 1,237,234, forward strand.
TATGTTCAGCAACAGTTAGGATTTGGATGCTGATTCAAAGCCCATTGAAGTCAATGAAAAGGCTCCTATTGATTTCAGTGTGCTTTGGCTCCATCACTTGATTCTTTGTTTAGAACTTCTAATGATTATTTAGTGGAAGAGGCAATACTGCAAGCTTTTGGTGTTGCAGTACTCTTGCTAAAAATAAAATTATAGGGAAAGAATCTTTTTGGGAGAAAAATTATAATTTGTATAACAAATTTAAGTTAGCTATTTAACACATATAATCATCAACACATACACATTTATGAACATTTAGCAGGATTCATAAATGCTTCCATAGTACATATAAACACTCACGCACACCCTCCATAGTCATACAAATCACACTAAGAATTCAAGATACAAACCTCTAGGTACTGATACACAGGAGAGTCCAGTGATATCCAGGGTATCTGCAACACCCACTGGCAAATGCATCAGAGAGTCTGTAGAGTCCTGCTTCCTTCTGAATTGGCAATCGGAGGCTGGTGACATCCCCAGGCCTTGCCAGATGGCATCAGGGTCCTCGTTTGGGGCAATTGAAGGCAACCCCTAGCCTCAGCAGTTAATTACCAACAACAGATTATCAGGGTTCCATATATTTTCTTCATAATCATCTTACAGAATTGTTTTTAAGCTCAGAATTTGACAAACCAGCTGGTTTTAATTTTGTGGCTTGAATCATTATTTCATTAACAAGAGGACAGCATTCATGATGACATATAAAATATTGACGCAATGGGCTAAATTTAAAAAGATGGAACATACTGAAAACCACATTAAAAAAAACATGAATGTGTTTTTATTTAAACCACTAAAAATACTTTAAAATACATTTTCGTTGAATTTTCTGGTTCTTTTAGTGTTTCTCAGTGCTAAGGGGTTGCTTTCACACATCCATAAAAGCTCACATTGTGCATATATGGTACCACCCTCATCAGTAAGGAGGCAAAGTTATCTGGTAAATTCACCTGCTAGTTAGTAGCTATTGACAGGACTATATCTGAAGCCTTCCTCACCATCATAAGATAATGAGATCCAGTACTTTTAAAATTTAAAATAATCTGAGCCAGCCATCGTATTTTACTGAAAATGCACGTTTCTACATATTAAATTGCTCTACATACAGCTTGTTTTGTGTGACTTTTTCAGTTCATGGCAGCTGCCTTAAACAAGTTTGAAAGGCTCCATTATGGTCTTTTGGGTCAAAAATGGCTTTTTTTAAAGTGCCAAAGTACTTAGTTACAGTGAATTGGTAACACAATATCCACACCATAATATACATATTGTGCATGACAAAAGGCGAATAATTTGTAATCCCCATTTAAAATAAAAGCATAAATACCTACTGTATTCAGCAAATCTGAAATATTCTACCAGTACATATTTAAAAGAAACCCAATGTGTTCATGTGAAACACAACAATAGTCTGTATTTTGTGCAACTTCCATAAAATTTATAAGTCTTTTTGAATTTTGGGGGTTTTCCCACTTCTTTAGTAACACGGATTCACTATTGAAATGTAGTTTAGGAAGCTGCCAAATTAAAATCTACGTGCAAATAACAGGAGTGAAGGCAGGAGAATCCATACTAAGTGTGTACCACGTGTAATCCCCCAGTGCAACAGAAGTTCAGATCAGAAAGGTGTCTCCCCTCTTGGAGGGCCCATTTCAGGCTCTGTCGTTCACACTTGGAGTGTGCTAGTGACTGCTGTAGCTGCACTGTATGTCCACAGTCCTCGTCCTTCACACAGTCTTTACTTGCCAAGGATTTACTCATTCTGCCTGGTGTTTCTCAGAGATTTTTGCTGATAATATATAAATACCATCCTTCCTTCTGTTACATTTGTTTAATGATCCACATGCAGTATACAAAATAGAGGGACTTGCATTCATTTGCAAAGCCTGAAGATATTGTTCATTATGTTTTATGTGCCAGAATAGATAAAAATTATTCCCAGAAGGGTGCATGTTTAAACTGGCAAAGAAAGATGATTGACATCTACCATAAGTACTTTTGTCAAAGCTTTGGCGTGTTATCAGTTTGCAAAGCTATTCTAATGAACACTGTCCGTACTCACCAGATGTGCTATCAAGAATATGCCAGATACTTGCAAAATTCTGCTGCAGCCTTAATGCCAAATGTGTATGACACAAACAAGTCAGTCTACAAGTTCTGCTAGGCAAATTTGATTGGATAAAGAGTTGAGCCTAAAGGGTCAAAGAATGTAAATAATTCTAGGCAGGAGCCTACCCTCCTGGCTAATTTCACTAAATGTGGATTATTATCTCTGTGCTCAAACACTAAATTGCCTTGGATAAATTTGCAACTTTAATACTGATGCAGGCAGAAGTAGAAAATGTTTAATGAAAATAAGACTTTATATCTGTATCTCAGAAACTTAAAAAACTACAGTATTTAATACTCCTCTTTGTTTATCCTGTTATTCCAAGTGCCCATTGCTAGCTCACAAACATTATTGATTACATAGGGTACAAGAACAAGAACTAAAACAAAGTCTGTCACAAACACATATGAGGAAGGATTTAATTCTTTCAGGCTTTCAAGACACCAAGAGCTTGGCAGAGGTTTTCAGCAGTGCCTTTCAGTCCCAGTTCTGAAACAAGTACATACAGAGTGCTTTCCAAAGTCCCCAGCACATGACAGGCCTGTGCTGAGGCTGGGTTAACATCTGCTGTGACTACCTGAAGCTCGCACAGCAATAGAAGATATTAGCGAAAGGGATCTTGGTTTCTCCTTTGACTTTTTCAAGTATTTCCTAGCCACTCATCATTCAGATATGCATTTATGAACTTCTAAGGTTGTCGTTATAAAACATCAAATAATTTTACTTAAGTAATTAATATCAAGTATCTTGTTAAATTTTAATTCTTTTGGGGGCTATTGGGACTGATATGTTAGAAACAAAACCCCAGACTTTTGCTTGTCTTTGTGCCAGGAAGCAGGTAACACATACTTGTGGATTCAGGTAAGAGCTGTTCACAAACTGGGGATATTTTTATTTCATTTCCTTGAGAATCAACTGTAAATTTTTGAAAATTTTAACTAGATTATCATCACTTTCTTATCAACCTCCCACCAATCATCCAAACACAGATTTTAGATAACTGCTTGAACAATCTTGAAAATTGGCCCAAGAAAATATACATTTATTTAGTGGTATTTGTTTGCAATGATTCCTCCATGCTGTCCCTTGCAAACTGAAGATAAAGATCATGATTTTTGTAGTGGAGACTGTACATCTGCCAAAACACTCATTAAAAAGGTTTCTTTACTCCTTCTCTGAAACCAGGACAATTCCCCACTACCATGGGATGTGAACTCCCATGCTGTAGAGGTCTATTTGTGCTTGTACTAAGATATGCACTGCCAATGATTTCAGGAATGCCCAGATGCTCCCAGTTATGTGGCAGAGTTAATATTTGCTGGTGTCTTCCCACTTGTCCTTACCAAGGGAGGGACATCCTCCCTTATGGCCTGGAAGGCTCAGTGACAGCACTTCCACCAGCTTCATGTCTTCCCACTAGCTCTCTCTCAGAGTTATGTGCATTCATACAGAATAATAGTTTCAGAGTGTAAGTGAATAAAGCACCCCAGGTCTATTAAGATGCGTGTCAAAATTACAACACAGAGGTTGGTATAGATGCATGCTAATCATTTCTAGTTATGCATTAAGTTAATTTACAAAAGAAGATTTACATTATTTTAGTGGCATTCTCTACAAATAATATTCAATTATTTCAGTTTGGTTTTGATGCCTTTTTATATTTCGCTTGTTTGGAGATGTGTATTAATTTGCTTTATCAATAATATGAAAAATTAATGGAGCTCTTATTAAGGTGAAAAGCCCCTCAGAGAAGTCATCACTTGTCAGCTCTGCTTTATTACTATGATTACAAAAAAGTTGTGTTGCTGTCACTTGGCAAAATAGTTACTCCCTTTTCCCTGGCAGGTTTCAGGTTGCTTTCCTGCTTTTTTTCTGGAGAGGAGCATTTGGATCTGCCCTTTAGAGCTGCATGGATGAACCTGCAGAACAGCACAGAGGAATGGCATCCATGTGTCCTCCGTGCTTGGCATACTTGGGCCATCCCAGCCTCCTCCTCATCCCCTGGGCACACAGACACTCAAACTCTGCCAGCTCCTGCAGCCCTGCTCCTCCAGCACAACCCTACAAGGCACCCACCTCCTACGTCTCTCCTTACCCTGTCATGGGACACCACCAACCCTGGCTGTCCTTGGCCCTATCTCTTCCTGAGCTCAGCTGGACTCACTTCACTGGCCTAAAACAGCGGAATAATTCTCAAAATTTTTCCTTTATGAGGTCTACCCCTTCGGATTTCATGAAGGTGATTTCCCTGTTGATATCTGAAGATGAATGGCAGAATAATACCCATTTGAAATATAAGTGGACAGCAGCATCAGATCAGATGGGTAGCAAAAAGAGACTGAAACAAAAATGATGACAGGGCACATTTTGTTAGGTTCTGATCCAGTGAAGAAGGTCTCTCTCTGGTTAATGAAATTTAGTGATAACTCTTTGGAAAGGAGAAAGGACTCTTTCACAGCTGTATCAACAATATCCACTCTCTTAAAAAAAAAACAGCAGCTGACTTTACTTGTCAAGCATCACATATTTGGTTATGAAAGCAAAGCATAAGCCATTATGGCCAATAGCACAGACTTGGAGTGATGCCACTGAAAAGCTGGTCTGTAAACTGATGCTACCTTATTTCTTGAATTCTAAGAGGGCTTGCTGAGATTTAACAGCATTGCAGAACTACTACATTCCTCACAGATATTTCTTTTCTTGTTACATGAGATCCATGCATGAAGTGAAAAAGAGCAAATGAACATCAGGTTTACATCACCACTGATATGTGAATGATTGATCACCCATTAAATCACATACAGAGCCAGTAACAGCACACGGGGTAGTGTTAAAGCAAAATGTTTGATATTCTGTACTCTAATTAAACATGGAAATAATATGATGCAGTCTGTATTGTAAATGTTATTGCAGATTATAGACCTAGAGGAGAGGTGTTATGCCACCTTTATAGCCTCCAGTTCCTGGAGACTGTGACTTAGAGCTGCCTCTGGGCTGCCCTAAATTACACCAGTTGGTAATGACTCCCAAAGGGCTGCTATGCATCCAGTGGTTGCTGGAGTGTAAAGTACTTTGGCTATGCCAGCAGCCCATCATTTCACAATGGAGGCTGAGAGCAGCTGGCATAGTGCTTGGAGGAAATCCCCAAGTAGTGGTTTAAGACATTTTTCTAACACTTTTTGTCATGAGAGTGATATAAAATAAAGGCCAGATTTCACAAACACACAGGGGTTTTTCCATTTTTATTTAAGCATCTGTAGTTGTTTGATAAAGTTGGAGATGATGGTTTCTATAGGATTTCAGAACAGGTATGAACCCAATATTGCTTCAGCTTGGCAGTATTCCAGATCTCTGTTCTGGCCCCAATTCCCTGCCCATGCAGTGTACCACCACTGGCTGTCAAAGGCATATTCTTTATTTACATCTGTGTTAGCAAAGTAGAACTGCATTTCCCCCTGTATATGCAAGTTTTTCAGTTCAGGCCTCTATTCCAGCCTTTGCTGAAGCTGCCAAAGACACCAATTTGCATGTACAGAAGATCCTTTGAGTACATATCTCTGTAGCTCATTGAAAAGCTCTGCCAGTTCAGGCAGAGAGAGTGATGGGTGCAGCTTTTTCTGTACAGTGTATGGGCTGGGCCAATCGTTCTCACACAAATATCTCAAAAGGTCAGCTATGAAATTATTACTTAATATTGGCAGTTTGGTGGGTTGAATTTTCATCTCTGTTTGGGATGTTCTAAAGTGAACATCCTGAAGACAATAACTGTCTGCCAGCAGCAGAAACTCATGACTCTCAAACTAAGGTAATGCAGTCCAAAACTCAACTGATGACAGTTGTCAAACCTCTGAGGCAAAAAGCCATCACTTATGATCTTACTAACTGCTCTATGAAACACTGGGAAAAATAAATGTACAGAGATACACACAGCAGAGAAAAGTAAAAACCCTCTGAGAAGCTACCCAGAGAGACATAATTACCAGTTCTGCAAACTAAAAATACCTTTTAAAAATGTTCATAAGCCTAAATAACATCAAGGAGGAAAAGGATCTTATGAAATGTTCCTGAATGTGAACTCATATAGGACTGACTTTCAACTTAAGTGGAGAAAGGTGAGTGTGCATGCAAGGACTGTATTGTAACCTTCCTAAAAGGAAGCAAAACTTGCCTTCTCTTCCAACAAGTTTCCCCTTTGAGCTAGTGCTGGCTGGCAGGTCTGCATAGGGTGGCAAAGGGTCAAAAGGAGGATGGATGAAAGAAGTTAATACTGCATTTTCTCTGTTCCTACCTATACACATCCTCTGTGCAAGGAGGAGATGGTCTAAAACTTCTATCCTCTTCCTGGAATGTTCAGAAAACTGTGAGAAAACTTCTTTAGTGCCCTGTACATATTCACAGATAGACACGTGATTTCCCAAAAGAAAGAGGAAAGTGGATCAGATAATCATAGAATTAATCATACTATAATGGTCAGAAAGGAGGATCATCTAGCCCATCATTTTGCCTGAAGGCAGGATTGATTTCAGCTAAGTAAATTCTGATAGTCTCCTGTCATTCTATTTGTTTAATTATTAAATTATTTTTAATATTAGTAGTACCTGTTACTATCCTCTAAGCAAACCATTTGGTGCTTAGTTACTATTTCTGCAACCTGAACGACATCATCATATTAGAATTAATATAGGCTGAATACTAGGGGTCTGCCACAGTCTTAATATGCTTCATTCTTTCATTAAATCCTCTCTAGAGCTTGGAAAGAAGCCTAACCAAACTTAAATGGCTTGTACCCTATATATCAAAGGATCTTGGCCAAAATTTCTGTTCACTTTAACAATTTAAATTTGGCATAAATCCTTGGAAGGCCAATATTTTATTCCACATTTCCAACAAAGCTGGAATACAGTACCTAAGGACAAGAAACTCTTTTGCTGTGATGTAAAACCTATAGATTTTTCTTTCCTGTGTACTTTCAGAACTTGTTCTTGAAGGCAGAAAGGCTGGGATGGACAAATACGTAATTAAAGAGAGCTAAAGCAGGAACAATAACGAACAAATGCCATTATTTTTACCATAGTTCTTGGGGAAAGCTAAGGTAGAAATGTAGAAAGTCAGTCACGGTGATGCACTTTACTTAGCATGGGTTCATGCAGTGCAAAGAGCTTAATGTCTGCAGCTGAGCTGGGCCTAATGGGCAGCAGTTGTTATCTGTGGAAATGGAGTCTGAGAGGCAGCCTGGCTACTGTACGTATCTATCATAGCAAGTGGGATTTGCAACATGCTCATGACCTTTTCTTACTTTTTTACTTAATTTTTATCCAAAAAAAAGCCACCATCTGGCTGGTCATCCCAGCCCCGAACTTTTTAGTCTGAGCCCATCAGTGAGGGTTTAGTGAGAAGAAGGGGGAAGAGGGGGAAAATAAATCTGGGGCTGGGGACAGAGGGAAGCTGCTGGAAGACCTGTGCACCTGACCAGCACCCACATTTTTATAATCTTTTTATATAACTTTTATACATCTATGTATCCATATGTACCTGTAGCTGCTTCTACACTTTTCTTATTTCTCACCCAAATAGCCAGAAACTGCTGTAAATCTTCTAACAGGCTAGCAGAGACCTTTGCATGCTGCCTTACACCACACAGACTGAAAACCCTTTCCCACTCTACCTGTCTCACAGCAGTCCCAGAGGTACTGAAAAGCTCCTGCAGTCAAATCCAAGTGAGAATAACCCCACCAGTGTGCCACCAACCATTTTATGTCCTGCCAGTTTTGCAGACTGGTTTATAGTTGATATCCCCCAGCAACTTCATGGCTGTTTTAGGACGCCAAGCATAGGACAGATCTTGTTCTCACCAGAATTGTGGATTTCCAGGCCTCCGTCCTGTCTGAGAAGACTTTAAAGTAGGAAAGAAGGTTCCCTGTATTTTCTTGCCCTGTATACAAAGGCAGGAGTAGAAACTTACCTCTATGGAGGCAAGGAGTTTTAAGAATTCATCTCTTGATAGAAGCATTCAACTTAGAAAGAAGTACTGTGAAACATATCATATAAATCATCATAAATTGGCAATTTCTTAAGGAAAACATTCACCTGATCTAAATTGATCCAGTTAAATAAGAATCTCATTTATTATTTATATGCATTATAAAGCTCCTGGCACATGAGGAAGTTAAGTAACTAAGTAAGGAAGTTCACATAGCAAAAACTTATTACCTGCTAGCTATTCCTTTACTGTTTTGATGTTTGCATGCTGTGTATGTTTACACAAAAAGTCAGACTCTCCAACATGCTAATGTGAATTTAACAGAAATATTGCTGGCTTCATTTTTATTGTACAGCAAGATACTTCTCTGCAAGGTTTAAGTATGGACAGTTGCTAAGAATGACGTTGCAATTACCAATACTCCATGGAGTTGCAACAGAAATACAGTGGCCTGATAGCTCTGTTTTTCTAGATCCTGACAAGGCTTTAATAAAGTGTGAAAAGAAATATAATTTTATTCCAGACCATGTAGAACCAAGTAATTGTTTACTTTTTTTCCCCTTTTTTTTCTTTTTAATTGTGGGTTTCTTATCAAACAAGATTGGCTTTAATCTTAGGTCACCACTTGACCTTCCAATTCCATGGGTGCCTTTGCATACACGCAGGGTATTTTTCAGTGAAGTTCAGCTCTATTTAACAGATGAAAGTGGATTCTAAAGGTTGAAAGTGGATTGCTCTACCAGCTAAACTCAGAAGCACAGCAATTTAATGATATGCAGCTGAATTAAATATCTACATGAAGTTGAATCCTGGCATAGGTGAGCAGGACGGCAGGAGCAGGATCCAGGAGGCAAATCTGGGTTCTTGGGGTTACAGACAACCCTCTCTCAACAGCATAAGTACACAGATTTTAACTGGATTGGTTGTTTCCTCCAGGAAGGAAGATCTGTTTGCGATTGCTCATTTGGGGGGAGGAGGGGAAGGGGGGCGGAGCAGACACAGGACACAACATTTTGGGGGTATTGTGGGAAAAAGTGTTTGCTAGTCTTAGCAAAGGAAAGAGGCTGCTTATTTTCCCAAGTGTCCCGCAAAAGGCTACTTTAAAAGTGCAATGATTTTTGACAAATTGTCAAAATCTTTGAGATGGCTCTGATGAATTTTTCTCTCACCTCACACAAAGCTTTTCAACCCCTCCTATTTTAACAATCCTAACAACAAAAAAATCATCAGATATTCCTTTGCTATTTTAAATGGCTATTGTTCCACTGTTTTTAATCATTAAGGAACCAGAAGGGACACATTTCATTGAAAAATGTTTGTTTGACCCTTTGTAAACAGCAACTTGAAGCATTTTAACAGGCTCTTCAAACTCTTCGGGCAGAAATAAAGAAGCATCTGGTTTGAAGCACACTTTCATATTGTATTGTTTATGTTGATAGCTTAAGTTCTTTGCTGTGCATTGTTATTTATGACAATTGAATGTAGAACATTTTTGATTCAACAAAGTGCTTTCATTCTACAGCATGGGAATAAGGCAATCAAAGCTGAGGTGACTTGACTGATTTCATTTAGAAGGTGGATTCCAGCAGGCCTATTACTGTTGGAGAAAGGAGGGGGAAGGAAAGGATGGAGCAGGTAACTAGGGGATACAAATTAAAAAGGGTGAGAAATCTGGGAAAGGATCCTGCTGACAGTATGGACTATAAGAGAAATTTCCAAGAGTCACTAAAGCCATGGGAAGAAATTGCAAGAATCTGTCCAAACAAAAAGGCAAGAATTGTATATAGATGTGTCTTTTCTTTTCTTTTTATTTTTTTTACTAGGAAACTTGCAAGGAGACATAGATGCTTCAATCCTCTTGTCCCCTAAGCCAATAAAACACGCAAAACTACACATTTTAAAAAATATTTTCATTCTGTTTTCTGTATTATTTCAGAGTTAAGCAGCAAACCAAATGATGCATATTATAATTTTAAAAGAGTCAGATGGAAAAGTAGTGGTGAAAAATAAATAACCAAAAATAATATGGGGTTATACCAGTAGTGGCAGAATTGTCCCATGTCTAAGTTCCTAAAAAGCCTTTTCAGGACACTGTTTTCACCAGATATTACCTATATGTTAAATATATGTATATAAATTTAATAATATAGAATTATCAAAAATACATCAACCCAAGTATTAAATATATACATAAATTAATCAAACCCTTAATGTTGATATTACCGTAAATGTAAGAAATGGAACAATTAACTGCTTAAGAGCAAAGTTTATGATTTTTAAAGACAAGTTAAAAGCTTCTATTTGCTTAGAAGAGAGTGCAGGAAAAGTACTCAGGTTCTAAGGAAATCTGTTTTCTAAATATTCCAGGGAGGTTTTAAGGGACAGGAACAGGTTTAGAAACTCTAATAAGCATTGCACATTTCCAAAGCAGCCAAGGAAGGCATTTATGATTCTGACTTTTCTGTTTAATTTATTCTGTCCCATGTTTCTATTTACCGCACAAGCTGCTTGTTTTCAAGCCATAGCAGCTCACTTAATTTGATTTCAGAGCTATTTCCCATAGATCATCCACTAGGACTGAGCTCCTGTAACAGCAAGCAGAAGCCTGACTAGACCTAGTGCTTGGTCCCAGGCTATATGTTATTTTCTTAAAGACTCTTATTAGACTTTCTGTTTTCAGCCATGTTCAGCAATTCAGAAGCAGCAGTATTCCAGTCAAAGCAGTATAATGCAATTAACTATTTTTTCCTGTTGTAATAGTAGCATCTTCAACTTGTGGTTTGACAGAGCTTTTTAGTCAGGATCAGTTAACCACTGTATGCCTCTTTTGCCCGGCAAAAGAGGTATACAGTTTTTGGCTCTCTGCTATTTAGTTCCTCTCAGGCTGTTTTCCTTTCATTTCCCTTATTAGTAGGTAGGTCAGTAGCTGATGCCACCTACTGTGGGCATCTAAAGCCTTTTCTTTTGTTTCCTTCTTTTTTTCCAAAAGCTTGAGAAGTTGCCACTTTCTTTAGTGGTGATTCACAAAAGATATTAAAAAATCATTTAAATCTCTTATTAGGAAAAAATACTGCACCTTCCTTTATGGGTATGTATACACCTTTCTTTAAAGCATGTATAGTCCCAGTGCCTCATCCAAATATCTTAAGCTGACAGAGGTAAGTAAAAATCCAAATGGTTTACAGATATAGGACATATTAATTAACATTTTTCCATTTTCAGGGCTCTTTTCATCTGTAATAGTCTGGTGATTTTTTTTTTTTCCTTCCTCTACTCAGAAATCCCAGAAGCTGGGGAAGGTCAGACCTTGGCTATGTTGTTAAGACAGAGGGACAAATTGGCATCCATATATCAGATATGTGCTGCCTCCCTTGAGCATTTTTCCAGGAATCTGAACAAATGCAGAAGATAATATTGTACTCTGGGTTATGCTTAGCTGTAGAGGAGTGTGCAGCAGTGTGGACGTGTGCATGTGAACATATCTCAGCAGGAACAAATAAACTCTTGTAAGAAAAAGCCATTTGTATGGAGGGGAAAAAATAGAGGGTTAATATGAAACGTGTTCTCAAATGCTGGAATGATCAGGCAGGTCCTGAATGCGTCTTTTTACTTTACAGTCTAAGGTAACTAAGAATTTTCTGATACTCTACCATTCTTGTCTTTAATGCTCTTCTGTCATTATATCTGTCCCTTTCAGTCAATCATTGGCTTTGAGAGTGGTCCCACTAATGCCCTTTTTCTCTATCACATCCTTTTCCCTACTGACTACTATCTTATAACATTCTCTGAGTTCAAATTTGAAGCTCTCTTCCCCAGCTGGCTTTCTTCTACTCTTGGGAATACTATGCAGATACTACTCTGTACAGGATCTCTCTTATCCTGTTTAACTTTTGAATTATTGTCCCATATCTGTCATATTCTCTGCAATATTCCTTAGTCATGCAGCATACTTCTCTGCTTCTATTGCAGCCCTTGTTTTGTCTATTCCTATACCTAGTTTTTGCCGGCTGTCATTGCTCCAGTGCCTATATCGATACAGACATAGCTACAGAGTATGATGAATATCCTGTTGCAGATTCAGGAGCATATTTTGGGACATAAGTCACACATTTATATTCTTTCCTAAAAAGAGGTTGCTGACTCCAAAGAGTTAGCAGTACTAAATCTGTACTGATATACTAATCTCTGAAATTCATGGACAAGTTTCTGAGCTTAAATCACTGATGGAAAATGTGAGGTTGGAGGCCTCCAGAAGACGATTTCAAAAAATTTGTTAGCGAGAATAGCTCCATGAATTGAATTTACTGATACTGGAGTGACAAGGAGCACTACACCTGATTCATTCGGTTTAATTTTTAGAATGATTGTGGTGATTTCCAGTCTGTACAATCATGTTCCCTCCTCATTTTTCTGGTTTTCTTGCAATACAAGCCCTGGAAAACAGCTGCACCATTCAGTATAGATGCCCAGTGGTGTGTGGCCTCTGGAAGGCTTTCACAGTCATAACCATCTGCTCTGTATGTCAAACATACCTAGCCAAGCAGCTACTCTGCTGCATGATCAAACCCCTGTCAGGAATTGTTTATGCAGCAAAACCAGTCCTAAAACACAAAATAGTGCTTGGACAAAATAAGTAGGCATACTCAAAGCTGTATTAGTAGACAAAAACTACATCACATATAGAGAAATTGCGAAGGAGCAATGAATAGCCCTGTAATACGACACAAATCAATTCCTGTAATAGCTTGTTTGCAAGGCTCCATTCACCCTGCTCTATTCCCTCCTTCCCCTTCCAAACTGAAGCTGCAGTCAGAATACACAGCTGCAGAATGACCACAGTTGCTACTACATCAGTGTAAACAAAATTGCCCCAGCCTGTTCACAAACATGCAAGAGGCACTTGGTTATGTGTGTCTGAACATAAGCATAGGCATAAGCATATATGCAGTCAAATCAGCTGCAATGTATTGGAATACATCCCCTGTTCTGACTGGCTTTTTTGCTCTAGAAATATCAGACATATGTATAAATATCTCCCCATTTCATGTCTCTCATTTTATGCATCCTGGACTTTTTATTCCACTTTATAATCTCATTTTATAGCATATACAGTGTTCTCATCTTTTTGAACACTTCAGGAGGCTCCTTTTTCTCTAAGCAGTATCTTGTCTCCCAGTAACTCACAAACACAACAATTCAGATTTTTCTGTTGCTTCCTTACTTATCATTTTAATGTTTCTGTTTGAAATGAAACCAAGAATAAAAACACTCCAAAGAGTGAATTAACTTGGACATGTAGATGTTCTCTCATTATGCTTTCGCTTTGGGGACTGTATTTGTAGAACTTTTTTCCTCTCACTCCATTTCATACAAATTTTGCTACATTTTACATTTTCTAAAATTATTATATTTCATTTACTAATGAACAGAAGAGTCATATTTTCAAAAGCATTTATGCAATAAAATTATGTCCTCAGCTGATTCTGAATTTTGCATGAGACACTTCTTTTGGCTTTCGAAAACGTTGTCTTGTGCCTTCCAGGAAAGAACTTAAGTATCTAAATCCTTGCTGTTGGTTGGAAATGAGGATCCAAAATTCACCTTTGGAGAGCTTTATTTGCAAATTCTGAGCACCACCAGTCACTTTATCATTTTCATTGTGGTATCCATGTAAACAAGAGGCTATCAGCACTTGTCAGGAAGATGAAGCTGGGACTGAACTGAAATAAAGGGAATAGAAAAATTGTACATCTGATTCACTGTGAAAAGTTGAGTCACTGGAAAAGAAATTCAGCTGGCAATACACAGTTCTGTTGTGGCTTATTAGCAGAAAAACCAAAGGCTACTATCCTGTTTCTATCAGTGCAACAATAATTTGGACAGTAGGTGTTTGCATTTCTTGGGTTTGGAATCTCGACAACTGCTGTTGCCAGATCCTGCCTTCTTGCATTGCCTTTGACGCTGGGAAAAATAACAACCACAGCATGTTTAATTTTATTGTCTTATACGTAGAAAAAATCACTTTAAATTACTTTTGGATTTTCACAAGTAAGCTTAATAATCTCTTAAGAAGTCTTTGGCAAAGCAACCAGTAAGAATGAAGGGATTACAAACTTTAGGTTTTAATGAGAATTGGTTGTTTGTGGTGTTTCTTTTTCTGCCACAATCTATCATCAGAAGAATGTGTATTAAGATTTCAGCGCCCAGAATCGCAAAATCAAAATATTGTATTTGCATTACTCATATAGGCTTTGAATTGGACTAGTCAGATGAATGGTTTTAAATGTGCACATTTGATTTTGTTGGCCATTTTTCCCTTTGTTTTTAGGCAGCACAGATTTTTAGGAAGGAATTCAGTGGCCAGCTGCCCAAATTAAAGAATAGTGAAAAGATCAAAGTAGTGCATATTGCTACTGTGGTAGTTATTAGCATTTGTGATACCTTACTCTCGTGAAAGAACAGAAAGTGGCATAACATCAATCTTGTTTTGTTACAAAAAATAATAAAAAGGGGAACTGGTACAAGTACAGCTGTTTTCATTATAATCTCAAGAAAGTAATGTCAGAGTCCTCTTCAGAGGCTGTAATGAAAAGACCTTTGAAGAACTGGGGTATTCTTCTGTTAGTCACAAAGGTACTGTAAGCAGTAATTCCTTTTCTTAAGAAATGGCTGTTCCGTTAGACCAACAGGAACTGATCACGAGGGTCTCACTATTGCTGAGATGGGGTCATGTAGAGTGGAAATATGAGCTCTATAACCCTTGACCCCTTTCCCTCTTTATTTCGATTCCTTTAACAATGCATGGTTGGCAGACAAAAACAATGGAAAGTTCCAATCTCTTTTGTTTGGCTTGGGAAAAACTCAAGCCAGCTCAGTTTTGTTTTTACCTAAAAGTATGTCTGGGTTTCAATTAAAAGGAGCTACTTTAAGTTTGCTAGTGTGTGAAACTTTGAAAAAAGCCATTGTTGCCCATCCATGATCTAAGCAACAATGAGATACAGATTCTCACAGTGTGTCACAGTAAAACTACGTCTCAGTTCCAACAGCAGAGGCTAAGAAAGGATGGGCTTCTAGCAAGCTGGATTTTTGAACTACACACCCATTCATGTCTACTTATTAAATCATTACTTTTAAAACAGGACATAGTATTTTAGAAAGTTAGTGTCGAGGAAATACTGGCAAAAGGACGAATCACAAATAGCACAGTTGCAAGAACTGGTGCAACTTGGGAGTTTAGCAGGTGATGCCCACAACCAACCATCCCTTATAGAAATGTCATAGGTTTTGTTGCAGTGGGACTGAAAAGTCAAAAGTAGTTGATTCAGGACTCTTAAAAAAACCCCAGAAATTGAATTTATATTATAATTTAAGATTAATGACACCAATTTCTAATCTGCTCAGAGTTTTATGCACAAATGCACTCTTTTGCAGGTCTAGACTCTTGAAGAGATGACTATTTATCTTCATATTTTCTCTCATTATTTTACAATACTTGGTGTCTCCTTGATATCATACCAAGGTGCATGAAAGAGTGATTTCTCTTGCAAACAGCTCCTCAGGGTCAGCTTGTGAAGAGTTTGTCCATCCTAAGTAACTGTTACTGAGCATGTGAAAGAACCTTGCATGATGAAGCAACATTCAGCTGTAAGAAGTTTCCAGCAAAAATTTATAGTAAACACACACATTGAAAATCACCTGCAGAGAACTGTATTAGCTGACACAAATTTGTCCAGCACAAATTTGTCCAACACAGTAGGTATGGTGAAATAAAGGAAGAGCACAATTGAAATCCTTATCCTATTAAAACATCCATGATTTTTATAAAGTCAGCAGTTTATCTGTGGTCTATTTTGGTATTTACAGTTTACTGCTTTGTGTCAGTCCCCAGCTATATGACCTATGAAAGTAGATCTCTTCCTGCTCTCCCTGCCAGTGGAGGCACTGGAAGACCCTTCCTGTGAAAAGGATAAGTGCTGCATTTTCAGATAGAGTACAAAGAACTGAACTATGAAACAACAGAAAGGAGTCAGTTGCAGGATATATAATTACAGCTTTTGAAGGACTACAACCAAATACTTCTGAACAGTTTGTTGTTTGTTATTTGTAATTTTAGTTATGCACTTCCAACAAGTACATTTGCAGGCATTCAGCCTTCTTTTTCTAAGGATAACTCTGTAAAAGCACTACTCTCCAAATTTTAGATTTTAACTGATTTTTTTTTTCAATTTGCCTACAGATTTCCTTTTGCTTTGTATCATCCTTCAACCCCGAAATTAAGAATTATTGCTTGATGAACTTCATGAATTTTTGCAGTTCAAAAGCAGTTCTTAAATTAAGATTGCAGTATCACATTATGTGTCCTCAGTTCCACTGATAGAAAAGAATTTGTAAGATGCAGCTCTGAGGAAGAAGTTACTAAAAAGTAAAGTTTCAGGGTGAGTTACTGTACCCACTCTTGGTACAGTTTTTTTACTGGAGTAACAACAATTTAATGTAAAAATTAATTATAGAGAAATATTTACAATAGGGATTGGTAAACTTGGGATTTCTAGGAGTTGTTTCAGTTTCAAGCTCAGCCTGACAAGGTAAGAACATTATGGCTAGGCCTAATCTAGATAAAAAAAGGTTTCCTAGGTTCCTTCTGAATAAAATAAGGCATATAACTTGTTGGTCATTGCCAACCACTTGACCAGCTGCAGGAAAGAATGAAATGTTGTTTTTAAAAATAGAGCTAAATAAAAGAGAAGATGGTGTGGTCTATCTTCTCTGTGACTGCTGAAGGAAAACATTTGTTACCTTATCCACACAAAACTAAGATACAGATGCAAAAGATACCTCAAGTAGGGAATTTCCAGAGCAGACCCATGTTTTTCGTCCAGAAGAGTACTATCTAGGAATTAAATTCCTATATAATGTACAATTCTAAAAATTATCATACTGTTGACACCCAGTAGTTTGATCAAAACCCACACATTATTATCTTGTTGCTCGAAACAGAGGTTATCTCTTTTTTTCTTTATCTTTCTTCCTTTTCTTTTTTTTGTACATGCTCTCCCTAAATTCTGGGAGAATTTAGGGAGAGCATGTACAAAATATACCAAAGTTTGCTCCTAAATACGTGCAGAGCTTCTATTGCCTTTTATTAAAACTCTGGATAGGCCTCTGTAGGCAAAATTTAGCTTGGTGCATGGTTTTGATTCACCCTGTATTCCTTTAATGTTCAAATCTTAAAGATTGTTTGGATGTAATACATGAAAGGGAAGACAATATCTGGAAAAGGATGGAGAACAATTATTCTCTGTTTCAAGGGTGAATTGCCTTAAGTGAGCAGAAATCAGTCACAGGAGGCTGCTTGCTTCACTTATTTTTCTAACTGCTCTAGGCAAATAAAGATTAAGCCATTCTTTTATCAGGAAGGCCCTCTCCCTATCATAAAGACATAATCAATCTAAATTGAAGGAAACTAAGTCATGCACAGAGGGTTTGCTGGGCAAGTTTTGGCTGTATAATGACAGAAAAGTATAGGGTTAATTTTGATTTATATTTTACTCCAATATATTCAACAGAAATTGAGGTCAAAGATAAACACCTGAAATGTTTTATAATAATTTACTGAATAGTTGATAAAGGAGGTTTCATGTCATCTGTATAAATCTTCTATAGAGAGTCACTATTGTAAAACATGGGTAGCTAAAGTACAAGCTCAGCTTAGTTTCTCATACAAAGTCAAATCAGGATGGATAAAAATAATTTACCCTACACTGAACCACTGCAACCTTTAATCAAATTTAATCCTGTTTCCCTCTTTTGAAAATCTCAACCAAGTTGTGGTTCAGAGAGAAGGAAAACAGTTCTGGTACCCTGGGTTGTCAGGAAAGATTAAAAAGGCCAAATCTTATTTTTATACAGGTCTATACAAGTTCATGATTTTAATAATAAGAAGCATGTTTTATCCAGGACAATATCATATTTTGTTCTGCAAAACCTAAACTTAACTTATAAGCTATTTCTAAGCCCAACCCAAAATCACATTCATCCCAGTTTTCTCATAATAGAAATGACGAAAGTAAAACCTTTTTCTGAACTCAGGAAAAAGTGTGATTTTCCTCGACCTCTGATGATCAGAATAAAAGCGAACAAAGACTCAAACTACCCATATTCTGAGTTTTGAAAAAGAAAATGTGGCTTTTCTGCCCCTCTCCTGGTACTTTTTGTGGTGAGGAAAGTTTTGTTGAATCCTAGTTGTGCGTATTTCTGAAACTGGGGCATAGAACCAAAAATGCTCCTTGGTGAAATATTTTATTTTTATATATAAAAAACCTTATTAGTTCTGCCAGATTAGTTCGTATTTACAGGAAGGAGAGATAACAACAGTGATGGTGAACAGCACAATAGCCATTGCACTAGATAATTCATCGGTGAAGTAGCAATACATGTAAGTGCCCATGAATTTTACTTTTGTGTAAAATCACATCTTCATTGTGTTATCTCGTCAATGATGCACCTTTCAGCTTCCAAACGAAGGGATAGCATAGACTTTGTAACATGGATTAACTTCTGAGGTGAATAAAGATTTTAATAACAGCTGACTAAAATAGAGGGACCAAAGAAGCACCCAGGATCGTTACTCAGTGCCAATTTCTCTGTTCTACTAATAAAAGGACAGCTTCCACCATAGGTTTTTCGTGGAGCCATGAAGACCTCTTTGGAGCAGCAATGTGCTTCCAGGAAACACACTGATAGGGCTGGAGAGGCTCCGTGGATATTTCCCCGAATACAAAATGCACCTGGGAGTTAGAGCCCCTGTTCCTGTCTCACTGCAGAGCAGATGCGGGTGGATTTCAGAAGTTGTGTTGGCTGCAGAAGTTGCTCTGATGGATTTGCAGCCGTACCACAGCAGCTGCCTTGTCTGGAGGTGAGGCACACACCACTCTGGCACTACAGTTTCTCCTGCTACCTCTTGCCTTTGTAGTCCCAGATAAACTTTTTTTTTGCATGAAAACATGACATTATGCAACAGTCATTGAACTGAATCCAAAATATGCAACATACAACAGCCTTTTAAATAAACCAAAGCATCTCAAACACTGACAAATTCACTATGTCTTTTCATTTTAATTGAATGATTCTATTTTCCTGACTCAGCTCTGATGAACTTAATTTCCACATAATATTAAACTTTTAAATATTGAATTGTTCCAGTTGTTGGTATCAGTATTAAAGTCATAACTGCATTTAATTCTTCCTGCATGTAGCTTTATTGTGTGCTGTAAATTTATTTCTAATGTCAATCCAAGATGAAGTCAACTGATCCTGCATTTTTTGCAGAGATTAGAGATTACAGTGCAGATTTTCTTTTGTGGAAAGTACTGTGAATTTAGGCATAACAAAATAACGAAACAAGGAGAAATCAGTGAACTGAAACACTGCTAAGGGTAAGCTAATTTTTGAAAAAGACTGGTATTCAGCAGCCCATATTTGTTAGCATGCTGGTGTCTTTTGAAATCAATTATTGTATTTCATTCCCACAGCAGATGAAGATGGTAAATTAGTTCAATTGCAGATGAGAACTCAGAGCCTACTGGAAGCTGATTTGTTTGTCAGCATCCAGGAACTTACGGCATGAAGCACATCTCTCCCAGTCATCTTCTGTCATGGGGAAAGAAATACTGGGATGTGTGTGTCAGTTTGCTAGCCTGAAAAATGCCCTTGACTTCTGGGTGTCTTCCACTTTGCTCACCTCAATTGTCTACAATTACTTCAAATTTAAAACATTTACAGACAAATTGGCAATATGCAAAACTCTGACCAAAGACAGCTCATTCTTGCTCACTGAAGGCAGGAAATTCACTTCTCTTAGGTTTCAAAACTTGGGGAGAAAAGCAGCTAGAAAAAAGGCTGCCAGCCTAGGATGAAGGCATACAGCACACTTATTTTTTTACCCAATTGTTCACCATATTGTCCCGTAACTGTGGAAGAAGGGGAACCCCTTTTCAAATTATTCTTTTAAGCCTGAAGGAAGCTCCCCCAACACTATACAAGGGGCGCAGGAATGTGCTACTTACACTATCTTAGTGGATTTCAGGAAAAGATCTTTTGAGGGGGAAATGAAGAGATAAAGGGCATTTGGAAATGAGGGCACTCACACCTTAGTTCCATTTTTAAGAAATGGAAAGGTAATGGAAGGAACACCAAATGCTAGTCATCTTTGACACCCTCATTATTAGGAGGTTTTTAAATTTTATTCTTGAGGCTCATATTCAACCTGACAAGTCATGTAGCGATTAAAAATTGGAATGCTGCAACAACAGTGTTAGAATTAGGATCAGTGACTGGTTTAACTCTCCCTGACAAGGAAAGCCTGGCAAATGACTCGGTTCCAGCCAGTAGGGAATCTTCAGCCTCACTGCGCACTACCAATGCATCCTGACATGCCTTGCCAAGACAGCCAACGTGGGCCTAGCAGATGCCCTCGGAAAGTTTTCTCTTCTTGCCTTTCTTGCTCCTACATTGTTCACCGTTGGACTCTGAACTAAATGTTAGGATGTGGTTAATGGGGGCTAGATGCATTTTCTAGAACTTGCAAAAAGCCTGGAGGTCAGGAATTTGGCTTATGGAAGAGCTTTTTCTACCTCAGCCTTCTGGAAAACCAGAATTTTTGCAATGACTCAACCCCAAATGTGTGACGTTTCAGAGCCCTAGAAGTTGCTAGAAGGAATTACTGTGGAGCAATTACACAATCACAGAGGACTGAAATTTCCTTTACAATATGTGGGTTCTGCCATGGGTCCTACAGCATTCAGACAGCCTCAGTGATATATTCAGATAATTATTTTGGCTCCCCTGGTATCTCTCTCTCTTTTTCTCTCTAATAACGTGCTGCCCTTTCTGCTGTACTGTTGCAGGACAGACGTCTTTGACTGATCTGTTTGAGACATGGGTGGCTTAATATCTGTGTTATAATAGTGACTGATTTTTGATGTCCTGGGAGAACATCTCTCTGGGCACTTCAGATATAAAAAACAAGTGACATTTTGAAATAAACAAGGTCTACAGGTGGTAGAATTAGCACTCAATCTGTCATCCTGCATGCAAGGCAGAGCCACAGCCACCAAAGGATGAAAAACAGAAGTATTTTGAGGTAAGCAGACTAAAATTTTGAGTTTATTATGAAGAAACTAAAAAGCAAATCTTACTCTCCCTTTCTTCAAAGCTGTCACAGTAACTGGGCACATGCGGCAAATGGCATTTCCTGGGCAGAAGGGCAAGGATGGGAGCAGAGTTTGAAGAGCCACAGTGGAGGTCTTGCATTCCCCAGGCAATATGAGGTTGAATTCCTTGGCAGTTCTCCTGGGGGCAGTTTGCAGCATCAGTTTTAGCAGGTGGGCAGTCTATCCACTTCCTTCATTTTCTTCACCTCACTCAAAGGTTGCAAGAGTTGGGTCTTGCCTTCAGGTTTGTAGTTCTGTATCCTTTCTGTGCTGCTTGGGAAAGGAGTTCTTTCCTTCCACGCCAGAAGTTGAGATTGGTGGTAAGATTTTAGCCAAACATAACACCAGCAATACCCATGGCTCTGCTGGCTAGAATATCTGAAAGCAATTAAATAACAGTTTTACTGAGGAAAAATTCATGAGTGTTTTCAGGGGGTTTTTAATTCCATTTTCCTGGTTAGCAAAATTTATTTATGGATGAGAAAATCCAAAGTTTTAGTGGAGGACTTCAGTCCATACTCAGTCAAACTCGTGAACCATTCCAGTGCAGACTTCAAATATGCAATTGCAGATACAATCTGTCTCTGATAAAATATTTTTTTTTTGTGATGGCAGAAGAGGTAGTTATCAGCTCTTGATTAATATTCATTGTATACATATATGTATTCAGGAAATTAAAAGGCATTTTCAGACAATCAGAGAGTATACAGCACAAAAGACATTCCCAAATAAATTGAAGCAAGCAGTGGTCAAGGCAGTCTCTTGAATTCAGAGTTAGCAAAAGGCCAGGCACTTCATTTTTCCACTCATGCAAGAGAATTAAGAAAAGATGATCTGGTAAAATCTTGTAATCCCACCCACTTTGGGTGCATGTTTTCTAATTAATATGGAAATTTGATTAATTATCAAAATGCACTGTCTGATAGAGATGTGCCACTCATCTTCTGTTCAACCCTACATGTGCCTTGGAAGCAGGAGGAGTGTTTTCAGGTTCTGCACCAATTTAGACATTAAAAATGTTGTTAGTATTATTTTTATTTTCACATCTAATGCCATCATTACTAGGATTTTAAATGAGCCAAAACAAGCTACTGTCCCATCCACCAAGATCATGCAAAAATAGCATGCACATAAACCTATACAGAGAATTACATATGGGGAGATAGAGAGATATGACGTCAACATAGTTATCTTTCAGTATCCTGGCATTTGTAAAGGCTAATCATTTCATAGAACTATTTGCAGAATCAGCTACTTCTCTGTGAAGTCACAATAATCATTAAAGTAAATGAAGAATTTTCCACAGCTCTTTCATGAGGGAACAAAAATCCAGTACTCAACACCAGCTCCCATTCAAAGCAGTGGGACTCTGGGAGGAGCTGCCCACCATCGGGAGGGTGTTGGGCACGCCCTGCCCCGTTCTTGCTACACTTTACACACATCACAGGCCCCCATTATGAACATAACTGAAACTGGATTGCTGAGTAAGCAGCACTGGGCAAAGAAAACATTTTCACCTTTCATGTGTTTATGGTAGTCTGCTAGATCAAGGGGTGTCTGTTGGTGTGTGTATTTTTCTAATCCTTTTTTTCAAAGACCTTAATAGGAAGTGGGTGGACACTGGGAAGCACTGCAAGGGTAACTGTTAGAGACAGATACAAATTAGTGAGCCAAAGTCTAGAAAATAGGTGCTACTGTGGCAAATTAAGAGGAAAAATGTCAAACGATAGAGACATAAATGAATGCTGAGTGTTTATAGAGACACTTTTGACCAAAACTTTAAACAGTAACTGGGGAGACCATAATACCCACTGTTACACTAACATGAGAGAACAAGAGCACGTGAGATGGCTGGTTATGGTGTTGTGTTGTCCTAATCCCTCTCAGACTGGTTACAGACCCAGTTAAGAAAGTCTGAGCTCATACACATCAACAGCTCAGATGGCAAAGGCCAGCCTTAATGCAGTAGGAAAGCAGACTGGGAAAAGCCACTGTTAATTTGCTGCCTTCAGTGACAGGAATCTGCTTGTTCCCACCAGCCAGGCCCCAGCAGCTCAGTCTACTGAAAAAGTAGGTGAGCAAAACAACCATCACATTGAAAACTGAGGAGAGACACAGCCTGAAATTAAGCAGATGGATGCTCAGAAAGCTCCACACATTCTGAATTCAAAATACAATAGCTATCTTTTTCCTGTCATGCAATGCCCTTCAAATGAAGATTTGATGACACAGAGAAACACTAGAAGGCTTAAGTGAAAATTTCCTCTCTTTTTGTTTACTTATATTTACTTAATTGAAGACTGTAGCTAGCAAAAAGTGCTGTTTCAAGAGACAGGTATGTGCGAAACCCCAGGTCAAGACCATACCTTAGTGAGAAAATAGATCTGACAAAGGCAGCAGGATCAAGATTATCAGGCTCAGAAAAAAACAGAGGCATCTGCCTTGGTGGTTTGCAGTAAGAATGCTTCATTAAATGACATTTTTCCACGGTTAGCCAGCAACCTGCTCACTTTTCTGTCCATATTCAAGTTCCACTTATCTCACTGAAAATCTTAAAAGTCTAGCCCTGTGTGAAGATCTCAAAACTAGTAAAAGTGATTGTCCAGCCAGGCAGGGTGCTAGGGCATTTTTATATTGCTGTAGCTCAAATTACTCATAAGATTAGTAAAGATCATCCAAACGCATGTTGTTCACAGCCATATTGTTAATGCTAATAATGCATTTACTCCCCAAGCAGGATGTAGATATTCCGTATTGGGACAATATGGCCCAGTATAGGTCCCTGCCTAGGACCACTCTGCTGCAGAGGTTCTTTCACAGTGTAAGTTGAAGAGCAACAAGTAAATGCCAGATTTCATTTTTTTGTACCAAAGACCATGCTGGGATCATTACAACGCTGTTTTCCATTGTCAATGGACAGTTATTTGGGATTGTTTCTAGTGTTTGAACCATCGCCATGGGTGAGCAAGAGCAAACATAATCTTGTTTGTTTGCAAAGTACAGTGAGTTTATACACAGCTGTTTTCCAGAGTTTAACTTTGTCTGGACAGAGTAGGAATGAAAGGAACAGGAGTCATCTCTTTCCATCTTTTTATTTAACTCTTTGTGTTAAGAATATACTTTTGTCATCAATGAATTTCAGTGGGGATTTGTCACCAAGCTCAGTGGTTGAATTGTGGTGGGTAAAATTCTGACTGTTTTGATATCAAACCAGAATTACAAATAACATGTTATAGTTTTATCTAAGTTGGGGGAAAGGATTATAAAATTCCTTTAGCAATAACTTGGGGCTTATGTTTTTTAAACTTCAAATATCAGTTTGAATCTCCAGAATTAATTGGAATATGTCTGAAAGAAACCTTAAATTAGATTACGTTGTTTATTTTTGGATAACTCAAAGATTATTTTTCTATCTCACATTCACCAATAAATAAAGAGTTAAATATAACTTTGGAAGGTATTTTAGTCATAACAGTAATCTCTTTATATATCAGTGGGTCAATAGTTCAGTTAAAGAAGGAACTATAACTTGAATAGACACTAATTAAAAGAATCAATTCTTATCCTACTACATATGTCCAGTCATATTAACACATTTCTAGATTTCTTACTCAGTGGACTAGTCAAGATTAAAGGATTTGCTAATATGGATGAACTGAGTATGCTTCCAAACTGACTGAGCAGATTTGTGAACAAATTAGTTCATTTAAAATTGACAGTGAAAGATTGATTTTGCACAGAATGAGTTACCTAAGGTATTCATCATTTCCCCTGTTTCCATGCACAAGACAGAGATCTGCTTCTTTTTCTTTCTGATTGTAATAGGACTGCTTACTGAGCACCTTTATTTTACAGCCATGATTGCAGCCTGTCATTCTTTTAATTTAGACATATTTTAGCCTCCACAGACCTTCAGAAATAACTTCCTTAAAAGCCTCAGTCTAATGACTCATTACACGAGTTGCTCAATTCAACCACAGTACTTTAAATTATAATGCAAGGGGGAAAATTGCTAATTACACAGAAAAAGATCCAATTACTCCTGAGACCATTTGATTCATTATTCAGATTGTTTTGGGGGTGGGGGCGGGAGGAAGGGTGTCTCTAAACATGGGGTTATGTATCAATGTATTGTGAATGGCTCTTAGATGTCAGATTTGCCATCAGTTAACATCATTCAGAGATATCCAACATCTCTGTATTTTCCCCTACCAATCAAAATAGTTTTCAGACTGTGATTCATGCATATGTGCCAGTATGCAGTTCTTCATCTTTAGCCATTAAATGACGTTAGAAGAAAGCTATAACCAATCCTTTCTTAGTACTGCTACAGGGTATGCCATTCTCTGAGTTGCCAGTGGGACATATGTGACCACAAATGCAATGGGATGTGACCCACAAGTCACAAATCTGGAGAGAAGAGTTCCTCCACTGGTGAAACGTGTGGTGCTTGATTTTCTACCACTCCAGAGAGTTTGTTTGTGATTTGATCATGACCAGGTCCCTCCCATAGTTCAATGGGATGTTTATGGTTGTATAGGAGTTGAAATCAGAGGGAATGACAAACCTATCAATGTCATCCTCTCCAGAGCCAAAATTACTGAGATTTAACCTGTTTCAGCCACAACCATAAACCCCTTTGGACTCTTCAGAGTTAGAACACATCCAGTCTGAATTTGTGTTTTGCTTATGGAACATTCAGGGTTCCCTTACCAGGACTGCAATCTCTGCAAACCTGGCTCAGGTTTAAAGCAGAAAGGAATTGAAACCAGCTAACTACGTTCTGTTCCCTGTCTAACAGTTCTAGTTACTAGATAACAAAAGATTTTATATGTATGCATGCTTTTAGTTTAGTTTGCCCAGATGTGAAATGAGATCAAATTTTGATCCAAAGAAGAGCATTTAAATGTCATTGTCTGCGTACTTTCATGCCAAAATTAACAAGACAAATGAAGGTGATTGTAATGTAGAAAATTTGATAAAATCCCACTCTTTTATCCTACTGCAGACTATTGTTTGCAGCTATACTAATGTGAGATAGAGCAATTTTAGAGCTCTCAAAAATTACAATTCTTTCAAAAACTTATAGTCTGCTCAGTCATGGCTGCAGTTTTCTACAGACTTTACTAACTGATTCAGCACTGCTATTGTTCCCTGAAACATGTGTTCTTCCATAACAATTACTCTTTTGCAGTATATCCATTTTAGTCATCATTAAACCCATCTTGCCTACAATGTGCGAGCCAAGCATTCCCATTTTTTGTAGTATGTCACTTTCTAGTCTACACTTTCATTTCGTGCCTCACTGTAATCAGTTTATTTTTTTCTCTTCCATTCATGCTTCTTACTTCTTACTTAATTTCCTTTTATTTTACCTAAACACATCAATACTATTTGCTATTTCTGATTACGTTACAGCTTGCCTTCCATTTTCTTAAATTTTGCAGAACTTCTCCTGACAAGAACGTTACATTACTTATGATGAATTATGCAAGAGCAATAAAATGCAAAATATGTAAATGGCACACGATTGTTATCTCGCTATTAAAGTGAGACAGTAACAGAATTTGTAATGTATATTAACAGGTTGTTCACATTTTAAATGCAGCAGAGGATGAGAGAAAAAAAATTCTCTGGACTTTGTTCTGCAGTTGCAGGTGAGAGCAAGACATATTGAGACACTCTCTTCACCTTCAGTGATTTGTCTTTCACAGTTCAATTCTGCCATTTCACAAGCTTGCTGTCTCTAGGGTTATGTGTCCTGGCAAATTGTTGTCTGTCACCTGTTAATGTAATTCCTCGCTTACCTGATTGACAAATTCTCTGCCTTGGCCATTGATTTGTGCAGATACACATGAATGTCTGATGAATTCAATCAAAGACCTTCAACACTTTGGGGTAGTTTATCCTGTAGAGGCTTATCTTTAGTCCATTTTGAGAAGTAATCCATAGCTGTTGCCAAATATTTGTATGTGTCAGGGTCAGCAGTGAGATAACAACTATCACCATTAATTTGTGCTATCTGTATGTTCCTATCCTGATGACCCTGCCGTGGTGCTCCACTGGATCACATTGCCTACATTCAGCCAAATCTGACAGCTAACAGGCAAGTTTTGCAGGAGGGTCTCCCATTTACTGGATTTAGCAGTACCAATGACAGCCTCCCCAGGCTACACCGTAGTCCACAGTCATAACAATTTAAGCAGATGCTGAGCAGAGGGAGCTAGTCCTCATGTCCACCCTGGCAAGGAAAAGCCATGTGTTTTGACCAGCCCGGGGGTTTATAGCTGCACCTGGGTGGAGAGAGGCAGCAATGGTCATGAGCACAAGTACTTCTGTGCCAATCTGATATGGAGGCCATTCCCCCTCCTCTTGCCTGACAGACAGCTCAGCCAGACTGAATAGAGTTTAGCATTGGTTTCAGCTCTAAGATGAAAATCAGTACTCTACAGCTGAGTCACAGGATGGGAGAGGATGGGAGAAACAGGAGAATAATTTAGCAATCCCGAGTCTCTCATGTGCTATGCTTGTTTTCAAAGTGCATCCACATTCTGTGTTAAGAAAGGGATCTCAATTTAAAAGCCAAACATTTCTGCACCTGCATGAAGCTGAAGGTTTATATCATCTCTCACTCAGGTCATCGTGAACATCAGTATGAGGACATCAGTCTGTGGGACTAGCAACAGTTTAAACCAGTTTAAATACTAGTCAATACCATTCCTGAACTATCAAATATAGATATAAATAAATGCTCTAGCTCATTTTGCTGCTTGGGAAACTTCACTTCACACGCAGCAATGTAAGCCCCTGGTGATTTCTGCTAAAATAGGAATCCTTTTGGCATGCCATTTACTTTGAATTATTCTGCCTAGGCAGTGACTCCTGGATTCCTTTGGGACCTTCAAAGTCCTCGCTTTTTTGGGTGAGCTCAGTCTAGCATTGTTGTGGTCTGGGTCGGCTCTGCCTCTGCACTGAAACAGCAGCTTTAGCAGGCCATGAGCTCAAAACTGGGCGGATTTCATCCAGCCATAGCAAAGTCATACAGTAACAAGCTTGAGTAATAAAGTATCCCAGTAACACAGCACTGGCATTAGCCAGGACTTGCCTTTCTGTAACTTGCCTTTCGGTAACTATATCAAGTTCAAAATTAAAAGTAATGTCACTTCAAAAGAGTCCCCGTTTTCCTGACTTACAGCCTGAATCATTTCCTTTCCCTTTTTTTCCTGGTCAGCATCATGAAGAATTTCTACTCTCTTCAGAAGCAGGTCCTGCAGCTTTCACATTTAAAAAGCTTCTCACTTCCATTGAAGAGATGGAACAGGCTCTTACCTAAGCCTACTGATGACAGATTTACTGGGCCTGAGAGGGTGCAGAACAGGCTGTTAGAATAAAAAAAAATCAAGCCAGATTTTCTGATCTGATCAGACAGGAGGAAGAAACCCAGGAACCTTAGCTTATTTGTTTGTTTGTTTTCTATTTAGAGTATTATTTATTTTTTATTCTCATGAAGCTAAAGGACTAATAGTGGGAATATTAACTGAAGCCAAGCATAGTGTGAGAGCAGATGCTTTGCAAGTCTTTCCATATAGCCTTGCCAATCCTTCACAGAGCAGCTCTGAGTTACCACATTTTCTCCATTTTTGTGCCTCTTTTCAGCTGCCAGTGCTAGCCAGAAGGAATTGAATGATGGCTTTGTGATTTAAAGGAGTAATCAGAAAGAGTGAAACAACGATTACTGGGCATATTTTTTTTCAGCAACACAGGCAAGAATAAAAATTGTTTATTATGTGTGTGTGACTAGGCTATAAAATGCATGCAGTGAGAATATGAATAAGGATAATTTCAGGTTTTGATGATTTTTCAGAACTTCAGAATTCTCTCAGCCCTAAAGTG
Organism: Platysteira castanea; assembly: GCA_013397175.1. Taxonomy (NCBI): domain Eukaryota; kingdom Metazoa; phylum Chordata; class Aves; order Passeriformes; genus Platysteira; species Platysteira castanea. The sequence continues at coordinate 1,266,467 of VYXC01008640.1, forward strand.
AGAGAGATTTTAAGGAGCAAGGATTTCAAAAAAGTTTATAAACTAAAGTCTATGTTTTGAGTTACACTTGCAAACAAACTGGTAGCCAGTATATTTTAAGACCATGTTTTCTCTGCAAAGGGCCCTGCAAGACAAATGCATGCGGATTAGCACACCTTGAAATAATATGCTGTAGCTATACTAATTGCTACTAATTCCCATACTGGGAGGGGACACAGAGTACAGGAATGCAATTCTGTAGATAGAGCCCCACATTTTCCAAAGGATATTAATGCCCAGAAAAAGGCACCAAAGCTGGTGAAGGGGCTTGAAGGCAGGTCCTACAGGGAGGAGCTGAAGCCACTGGGTTGGTCTAGTTTGGCAAGGGCTGAGAGGTGACCTCATTGCTCTCTACAGCTTCCTGAGCAGGGGAAGTTGAGAGGGACGTTCTTCCTGTGCTTGACAGGACACCAGTGGGTTTTCCAGAGCACTGGAACCCCTGGCAACATCTGTGTGTCCTGTTTCTTACAGCTGACTCTCCTGATTCCACATGTTATGGGCAGGGCCAGCTCTGCAGTGATCCTCACATTCCCTTGGTCTTGCCACTGCCATCCAGCTGAAAATGCCTCATAGCCTCAGGCACCTCCAGGTGTTGGTGGTTCTTCTCATTTCCAAGAGCCTCATGCAGCTTCCAGCCTTGTCCCTTGGTGGCCAGGCAGTGGACACAGCTGCTGGGCATCCCTGTAAATTCATCCCAACGTTCAAGCTGGGCATATGAGATCATTTATACCACAGATATTCATTAGGTTGTGGGGATGCCACAGGTGTAAGAAAGGATTTGCTTCTCTCTATGTGAACTTTGAAGAGATGTAGAGAGCAGGCAAGATTTCCTCACCATTTCTTACCAATGCACCAAGTGACATTTGCTACCACACTGTTAATGGTGAGGCCTTCCTCTTGGAAAAAAACATGGAATTGGTTTGTGTTCTTGACCATCTTTTTCCTTGCAATTCAACAGCTCTTCTCCTCCTTTAGTGTTCATCCTTGCTATCTTTCTTGAAAATGATGGTTGCCCTCTCAGCCTTCCTTTAGTCCTTCTAGTCATCTTCTTTTATAGGCCCTCCATGCCCCTAATCAACTGCTTAGTCTTTGTTTGCCCTCATCAAAATGGAATTTAAACCTGAGGAGTTACAAGTGTACATAGGTGAGTTCTCCCCATGGCTTTGCACAATGCTTGCTTTTCCTGTGGAAATACCTTTCGTGACACCCAAGAGAGACTGCCTGTGTCATATTTGTGGTTCATAGTCATTCTGTGATCTAAGCATGCCTCCAGGAACATTTGCCTACGCTGGTGTTTCCAAACTGCAGCAGAATCCCATGGCACTCCACCTGACATTCCCTAATTTTGCAGGAGTGCAGTTCCTCCTGCATGGTTTGTTGAGGAGGGTGTCTGTCAGAGTTCCAGCTGGAATGCATTATGGGGGCTTTAAAAACATACCATGAGACACAGCTTTTTCTGGTTTATGAATGCCACAAAATCCAGAATATAATGTGAGTACTGAGTGTATCTTTTGGATAAGGCAGGAAGCCTACAAATATTTAATGACGGTTTTCTGCAATCTAAATTCAAAATACCTGACCACGAATCTCACTGTTTCATACATTTGATGGCACCAAAGCATGAAGAGTGAAGGCTGAGAGTGAGTTAATGAGACTTTTGCCCATCAGTAGCCTGCCGGAGTCCAGCTCCACACAGTCACAACCAGCAGATCTACCCCTTAAGTCTTGTGGAGTCCCATGGATTACATGTTCATCATGGAAGAGTGAGGCATTAGAAGTATGATCTGGAGGGTGCCAGAAGGGAAAAGTGGCTATATAGATATTTTTGCAGACAATTTTTGCATAGTCTCATTTTGTGCTACCCAGAAATTGAGAATATTAGTCAGTTGATACTTTTCATCCTAATTTTGAGAAAAACCTTGTCCCTTTTAAAAATAAAAATTTAGAGTACTATTTTCTTCATACATTGCACTTGACTGACAAAGCACGGGTTGTTCCAGCTGAAGTTTCAGCTTTCATTTTTAAGTTTAAGTTACATTAAATTGTAAAAAAACCCCTGCAAAATATAAATCTGTTAGATATTGTTGCTCATAAGTTGCAAAGGATGCCAAAACCATGTAAGCTGTATAACTGGAATAAAGCCTCTGAAATGGATTTTCATAAATCTCAGAGTCAAATTACTGAACTATAAATATGCTATACACATATTATTGTGTTCATTTTTTTTCCTTCGGTGAGGTTTTTCCATGTCAAGAAACCTCATCTAAAAATTTGGCTCAGTCCTGATCCTTTAAAATTCCACGAGCTCTTATACATTATCATTTTCATACTTCCTATTTATCACTATGCTTAGAATTGTTGCAGTGTGATAGAAAGAATTATTTTTGAAGACATAAGTAAGCCTGTTATCCACATGAATAAGGAAGATAATACGCTGAATCTTTCTGAAATGCACAGCCTTAGTGTACAATCACTGTATTTCTTTCATGTTTATTCCTTTGTCACATATTCATTTGTGAGGGTTCCACAACATGTTCTGTACATGCCATGAATTGGTTTACCACAAGTTTATCCTTTCAGTGCATTTTATTTCACTGGTAATGGAATCATTGCACATTGGCAGATTTTTACGGATCTAATAACTTCATTCTCTTATCAGATGTTCATTTAATTGGATTTCAGACTGGTTTCACATGGGATTTGGATAAATGGAAGCATAGGTTGCAACCTATGTGCTCCTTAGCAGAAATTCATGTAAGTTACTTCAGCTGACATTTAATACACAATTACTGCTGTGCAATTTTTCTGCATGAATTTTGCTTTTGACAACAGGACCAGTTTAGAGTACTAGTGTCCCTGTTACTGGAGTATGAGACAGTAGGCTGTAAAGGTACTGGACTACCACCCACAGCAAAGTTAAGCAAACCAGGCTAACTGAACCTTAATAATCTTATTTAGTCATCTGGTGGTCCTTGAATCTTCTACGTCAAAGATGTTTAGCCCTTGGAGTTAGAAAGTGTCTCTCTTTGCAAGATCAGTTTAACTTCTGTTTAACCAGCAAATAAAATCACCAGATGCCATCTTCAATGACATTCATAGAACTCTACCATCTCCTGTTAGTAATTGGGATGTGGAGTGGCCTTTTACTGTTTTCCCTTTGCATGTCCCTCCCTCTGCAACATATCTGCACAGAGATTTTAAAAACTGCATCTATTTCATTTGGGTTATTTGCTGCTGCTTTTTATTTATTTTTTAATGAAGCTTTTATGAAATTCTATATTGTACATTTTTCTGCCTATTGCAATTCCAAGTGCATTTATTATTAAAGTTGAATAACTTACTAATGAAAAAAGACAAGAATTCAGCTGCAGGGTACTTTGTGTTTGGGATATTCAACTTGCATGGGTATACTGAGATATAAGAACACGTTCACATCCATGTGCACACGTGCACACACAGACACAATACCCACTGGACTATATCAGAACATAATTTTTAAATTTGCCATTTAAGCAATAAATTTCTAAATTACTTTTAATATATCTCTCAGCTTCCCCTGGATACTTTATAAGTCACGATTAAGCCATAAAGGTGATTTGCCAACATTAGAATCCTGTGAAAATTGAGAGCTTTTTCTACTTCGGTGTTGTGCAAATGTAACCAAGGACAGAATTTAGCCTCATGTGTCAAATAAGGATTAGGCCTTCCGTGATTTTGGTTTTGATTAAAATCATCACTGTTTAGCTGTACAATATATTTATGAAGAAAAAACATGAAAGCAAAGAATATATTTTGAACATTAGGAAATTGAGGCAAATAAAAAGGTTAAAGAAAACTATTTCATAAAATGGCATGTAAACATGTGGAATACGTTACCAAAGACAAGAGAGGTAACTTAGAACATATGTTTATGAATCAGTGTGTTCAAAAGGGAACAAGATGAGTTTCTACACAAAGAGAGAATAGAGTGTGAGGAACGCAGGAAATTAGAGATGGGGGGGTGGAAAAAAAGCAGAAAGGTTAGTTTTATGAGGATTAGTAGATTTTAGCAGAGCAAGGCTGTGAGCAGGTGGAGTTCCCACCCTGGTCTGAATGGCAAATACACAGCTTGTACTTCAAATTCATATCCTTTTCCAAAGGGTTGAATGGGGTGGCAAGGAAAGTCTTCAGCAACAGCTGAAAACTAACAGCTAAATATAACATTAAAAGCTAAGTATAAACTCCAGGCTGAGATCTTTAATGCTCCCAGTTTTACTGTCAGCATTGCTATCCCAGAACATTTTTTTCTGCTTTTTAATGGGTTGCTCCTGCCCTTACTGTTTGTTAAAATTAAGTCACAATCAAAAAGCAGAACTGATTCAGTAGCTTCACAGACAATAAACACCTGGTAATTGAACACCTTGGCTTCCTACTATGCCCTTTCTGCAAGAAAGCCAAAAGTAAACCAGTCACTTTAAGTATCCTCTTTTCTGCACAATCCTTTCAGGTACCTGTCCAAAAGAGCTGTTCAGAACAGCCAGTGGAACACCTACATTTGAGAGTGCATCATGTTTTGGGATCATCTTAGATATCAGACAGAATATGGAGTTAGAAGAAAGTCATAAATCCAAACCTGAGCTAAATGGCAGTCTGGAAGACACAAAAGAGGCTTCTGAAAAGCCTCTCCTCACCCTGATCGTCTGGTTAAGTTTTGCCACTCAGAAGTATTCATTTCTAGAAAGGCTTACACAAGGACACTGCCTGAACCCCTAGCAGGCCAATCTGCTTCCCAGAAGTTTCAGGTTCTCTGAGAAGGATCTGTTTTTTCTTGATGAACATGATGTTAGCAATCCCTATAGGTAGGAAGAGTGAGCAAGTGTTCCTCTGTGTTCAAGATGTGCATCTGCATCCTTTTACCCCCTTATTTAGAAGTTCTATATGCTCTAATATTTTTCCATTATAAAGCCATTGTTTTTCTCTCTGTTTGATTGTCAAGTCAAAATGCAATAAATGAGTATGTTTGTACTGCTGGCAACTTCATATCTGTATTTCTTTGCTGGCATACATCCTAGATCGGTTTTGACCTGTTCAAAACTTCTAGCATTTCCTTTAAAAAGAAAAGTCATGTTAGAGTAGGGAGGTTTTAATAAACCAGCGTCATACATTTATTCACTTCAAATTTTCTATGGAAAAAAAGACATTTTTCCAATGGCATGATGCAAAATAAAGATTTTAAATTTCCTTGTTAAAAAAAAAAGGCAAGAAAAGTCTGCAGAAATCAAATTCGTGGAGGGTAGGTATATAATCAGGCAAATCTCTGGGTGAGTGACATTCACAGTATGTGTTCACTATCCCCTATTCAGTCAGCAACACAATATGGCATGAGACCATGTACGTGGACTGACAGAAACACCAAAATACCATGCAGGCCATGCCGAGGATCACCAGGAAATTCTGCACTATTGAGGAGTGATGTTGTTGAAAGGCATCACCCTGTCTGCTCCTACACCAAGTTTAACCTCTTTCAACACCAAACCTAATGACAGCAGAGGGGTTTCTCTGCAGATGGGGGAGGCCACACTCCCTCCCTCCATCCTTCCACCACCATGGTTGCTGTTTGCTCCCCTTTGTCTGCCTGGGCTGTATCAAGCCTCATAATAATGTCCTTGTATATGCTAGTGGCATCCAGGGGAAAAACTCCCAGATAGGCTTACTTACAATGTTTGCTGTCCTCTCTTCACTGTAAATTGTATGTGATAAAGTAGCATTGCCTTTACCCCTCCATTTTGTTGCAGGAGGTGGGATGCTCTACGAGTGGATGCTTTTGTTCAGTGGTGGTTTCCTGTGCTGTTAAGTGGCAGCAGATGGTCGCCCCGCAGTGAGATGAGCCCTGGCCATGGTCCTACTGGCAGGGGCAAGAGCACTCAGCTGTCCCTTGCATCCGAACTGGTTTTATCAGGAAAAGCTGGAGAACAAGATAAAGAATCAGATTTCACTAAAGCGGCTCCCCCATCCCCCCGCAGCATCTGTCAGGGCCTGCTGGCTAAAGCACCACCACCCTGGGAGGCTTCAGACACCGAGGGAGAGGGTGTGCTGGGCCGTGCCGTGCTCACTCCTGCTCCGAACAATATGGTTCTTGCCTTATGTTGCATTACTATGGATGCACAGTTTCCATGAAAGGGTTTTATTTTTTCATGGCCACCTGTCTTTTGCAGGTCCCCTTTTGCTTTCCCTGAAGTGATATTTCAGAGCTGTCCATTATAATTTCATTTCTGACTTTCTGCAATTCATACTTTTCTTTCTCTGACTCTCACATTAGATTTATTCTATACCAAAGATTCTCTTACATTTTAACAATGGTTGGGTTCAAGTTTGCTCTGTGCTGCTCTTCTGAGTACATACTTTTATTCCTTGGCTTATGTCTGTTCTTTTATAGCATTCAATGTTTTGAATGCTATAAAAAAGTTTTCTTATCCTTGCTCCACATTTGGTTTCTTACAGCCTTCTCCTGGGCACTGTGTTGACACGACAAATTCTTTCCTCTGGCAGTCATATTCCTGATAACATTAGATCTAGAGCTTGCCATCTGACTCTGTGAGCTCAGCTCTTCCTGCTACACAATGCACTCCAGCAGGACATTGTGCAATACAAAACACAATTTCCATGGCATTCTCCCAAGATGTGCTGCTGGTTTTCTCTTTGGCTTATAAGGTAAAGCCCAAGGAAGTTCCCCTACCAGAAATATCACCAAATTGATCACTACTATATCATTATTGCAAAGTGATCAGCCAGAGTGACAGATGGCTAATTGGTAAGTACAAGTGGTGCCCCCAGTCGTTCCCCGGAAGAGTCTTGTTGGTAACCCCCTCCAACACCAGAAAGCTTGGATCACTGAGGTGGGAGTGCCTGCAAGTTTAGAGGGGGCACACAATATATTAAATCACAGCATTTTGTGGTTTGCTTTGCCATGTCTCAGTCACTGGTGTTACAGGTTAAGCACCGTTCTGAGCTGAGTGGTCAGTGAAGCTGCCTGGCATCGTCCCCTCCTTATGCAGGGTAAACCCTCATACCACCCATTTATGCACAAACCACTTCCCCCCAGCCCCAGCATGTGCACTGGGAGCACAGGCAACTAAACACACCCCTGTTGCAAACTGAGACCTGACATTTTTGATGACAGCTTTTAACACAGCTCTTTGAATTTCATTTCCTGAGAAGGTTTCAGCCAGTGAAGCCAAGCTATTCATGCAAAACATATGCAAAAATGAGGCAAGCCCAGCAGATGAAATCACTTCTCAAAACATGAGCAAACTTTGGTGGAAAATGTTTGCTATTTTTCCCATGATACTTGAAAATGTAGGCCTGAGAAACCAGTATCTGCTTCTGAGCATGGACAGCCAAAGTTCAGGTCAAAATAATGACTGGAAGAGGCTTTGCCCAACTCTCAAATTGAACATTTTTTTTGCAGGTTCAAAAAAGCAAGACAAAGCTGTTATGCTTGTTTATCTGGATGATATGCTCATTTTATTGGGATGTTATTTGCACACCACTGTTTCCTGGAGCAGAAATATTGAGCTAAACCAAAAAAAAAAAAAAAAGGGTTGGTTTTCAATATTTCTCTCCAAGTTCAATCTGTTAAACTTGAAAGTAAAAGTATGTTCCTAAATGTTGAACTATGTATAAAAGCGTAGTTCAAGTGCCATTTTTACTTGACCTTATTATGCAGCTTTGCCTTGTTGGAAGGCGTGGCTGGTCATGGTTAAAACCTTTAGCAGCTGGTGCTGTTAAAGGTTTTCTCACAGTTTTGTGTTGACTAATTAATTTGTACAGTCTAAAGAAAGTTTTAATACTCAGTGTGGGGGGAAATGGCACAGCAAGGTTTTTGTCTTCAAAAATATTTTCCTGGGAAAATGCTGTCCTAGAATTATTGCACCTTCCCCAAAAGTAGTTCTGATTTAAGGAGGAAGGAGTGACATAAATCTAGAGGAATTTCTTGGTCTGCACGGTAATTATATTTGCATAAGATTGCTGAGAGCAAAAGCTGGCCCACTCTCTTCACACATTTTTCTATCCTGTCAGTTTTCTATCCTGTTGCCATTTTATTGGTTTCCAATGACAGGTATAGAAAACAGCTAAAATCTTCCAGTAAAGTTTCATCTTTGCAAACATGTCATTCATCACCTGAGAGTGTTTCTCTAATCATAGACGATTAATAACACTATCTTCACACTGCATATACTTCCATTTTGCAGTAAAAATAATTTTATTTATAGAAGTAAATTAAATATATATAACATTAAATATAATAAATAATACATCTATACAGGTAAATTGGTCTTGAAAAATGAGAAAGTTTACTTTACAATACTTTAGTTTTGAAAACAAACCTAAAGAAGAAGGAGTCATATTGGAGCTGGCTGGGATCAAGGCTGCGTAGTTCTAAGTCTGCTTTTAGTTAATCATCACCCTCTGACTCCCAGCATCCACATTGTCTTGTTTTATTTTTTTTAATTTGGGGGGAAAATATAACTTTCAATTTATTTCCTTTTTTAACTCAGCAGAAACTGTTTTGAAAGCCAGTCTTTGTCAAGCTGAAATAAAGGGCCGAAATGCATCACAGAGAGACAAAAGCAGTGGTGGGATCTCATTCTCATATAAAGTTTTCATTGAAAGAGCAATTCAAAGGGTCACTTAGAGGGAGAGAAACATGGTTTGTTATGATCAGGTAATAGTCAAAACCCCAGTGAACAAAAAACTAATCCTCTTCCCATTCTTCTCCTTCAGCTGCTTATTTGTTTCCAGTCAATTCTGCTTTAAGTTTTTTCTCAAGAAGTGATTAGACTGAATCATATCATTTTGATATAAGCCTACACTTTAGATGCATCCAGCAATTGTGGTGCCAACCACCTGGAAAGGTCAGCTCCAAACACCAGAGTCATGGTCACACCAACCACAATGATTGAGGTGCCTTGAATTTGGCAGAACAAAATGGGAGCAATCTGACTTTTAATTTAAGCTCAGGGTCATCTATATTAGACATCCATCACCTGCTCTGAAGATTAAGTATGTATATTCAAAATGTTTAAGGCTGGATATGGGCAGAGGAATTTGAGTCTTGAAATCAGAAGGATGGAAATATTATTCCTCATCCTGCAAATATTCTTAGACACCAAATTTTAGCAGTTCACAGCATTTTCTCACAGAAAATTTTCTTAAGGAAAAAGTAAATGAAGAGAGAACATATTTTTCGAAGCCTATATTACCTGTAGAGAGATATGATTCAAAGGAGAACTCAGTAAAAATTGTGATCCTGCGCTCCCCAAAAAAGAGAAGCAGAGTCTACCATAATGCAGGGAAGCAGGAAAATAACTGTCAGACATTCTTTCAAAAGGCCCTTCCAAAGTTTTATAGACAGATGGATGAATAGACCTCTCTTTGTATCTCTAGCCAGATTCAGATCTGGGCTTGTTACAGTATGTAGATGCACCTTAACTCAGAAGAACTATTTCAGGTTATTTACTTTGAACAAAAAAACCCACCAGTGAACCCTAGATAGCAAATTAGTCATTTCAGCTGTATTTACTGGCTCATCAGCAGTGTACAAACCATGAAATGTGTCTTGGGAAAACTAAGACTTCTTCACCCCAAGGTGAATACACTGTGGTAATTACAGCTTCAGCTTTCCACCAGCCATAAGCTTTTTCAGATTAATTGTTTCAGTGCAGTTAAGATTGCTGACTGTGACCTTTAACAAGGGTGTGGGGACACTCTAATGCCTTGAGTACCATGCAACTCGCTCATCACTCAGATATTATTGTAATAGAAGAAATTTTCCTGCTGCCGCTCTTTGCAGACAGTTCCTCCGCATCCATGTGGGAGAATGTTCTCATCAGCAGAGGAGAAATCCATCCTTCCCATCTGTTTATGTCAATGAGTCGATTAGCAGTAACTCATCTTCCCAGCACACTCCTCTCTCTCTGTCAGTGTGCTTCTGGGAAGGGGGTCCCATCCCATGACATGAAGGAAGCAGTGAATAATACTAACATTCAACAAGACTGTGGCTTACATGACTGTGGTCTAGATGAGATTCTGATAAACTCTCGATGAAATGCCCTGTTGTAGTGTCAAATTGTTGTGGTATGTCCGCAGTATTTCTGTTCTAGGACATCTGTATTAAAACTTTCAGTGAGTGCCTGACAATCTTCAGTCTTTCCTTCAGAGTGCTGCTGAATTAATTTCAAGTACAGTCATTGTTGTATGGTAGGAAAGCACATCTCTTTAATCAATATAAAGATTGAACTGTTTTACTCAGCAGTCTGTCTTTTGCATTTGGGCAGAAAAATGTGGACATGCTCCTCCTAAACAATACCTACGCATGCCATGCTGGGGTGCTGACAGATGGACATTCTGTATTTACCAACTCCCCCCTGTGGTTTCTTTGCTGTTGGATGTGACATTCTTCAGATGTCTGTTTTATGAATGTCAAAGACCACATGGCTATTTTGCAAAGAGTGGAATTGTTAAAGCAAAATCTTGGCCTGAGTCCCTATTTTAGTTTTTATTTCCTAAGTTCTGCTACTGAGAACAGAGCAGGTCTTTCCAAAAATGAACATTCCCTGACAGTGTGACACCTTTTAATTCCAGTAATGAATAAACCTGGTTGTTTGCTCTCTTCCATACTTAATGTTTTCACCTGATCTACTTTCTTAGCAGCACTGCCACAACAGGAGCAGCATAGGATCTTACTTGATTTATCAAACTAATGAGTTAGTTTTATTGTAAGTGATTAAATGTGTTTTACTTTTTAAAGCACAGGAACAGAAACGAAATGCATTGTTACAATCTGAAAATAACTAGAAAGATAAGTTCATTAACTTGCCTACACTTGTGCATCATAAAAACCTTGTTAAAAATTACTCCCTAGCCTGCTGTATTAGCTTCTTTATGAGGTAATATCTCCATACAGTAATAAGATTTTTCTTTTACTCTCCAGTGCATATTAAACCCACTAATCTTCTTTTATAAACTATAGTTTCAGCCACTTTCTCAATTTACTCACTTTAAAGATATTCTCCTATTAATATTAAAGGTAGCAAGCACAGATACGAACTTTGCAAAACAGTCTTTCAGATTTATGGCACAATCATACCACTGCATTGCAATGGCACAAAAGGGACAAAGCAGTAACTGTCAAGTATGTCTCATGACAAACCAAACAATGTTTGTCCCCACAGAATTATTTTCCCATCACATTTATTATGTGAATGAACTATGGGCGTGTTTTCCCCTCTCTGAACATAAATACAAAGTCTGAATATTCAGTTCTCTGAGGTCTGCGCAATTTGCATGGATGTGGCAGATTAAAGACCTGTTCCACCAGGGTGTTGCTGCAGTTTTACACCAGTATCCATGCCTCTGATTTCGAATGGATGCAGTCAGAGTCTTGCCAGAGAGGAACAGGTTCTAGGTCACTAATTCTGTTTCCAATAAAGCAGTGGCAAAATTTCCCTTGATCCACAGTGAAATGTTCAATTGATTGAGTATGAGTTTGAAAAGGGAAAATACAAATGGGCTATAAATTAACCTTTGCTTTTTCTCAGCTATAAAATAAGATAAATCTTAAAATTCCAATAAATAATCTCTGCACCAAGTACTAGTAATTTATTATTATCCTGATTATTCTTAGCATTTTTATTATCATTTGAAGTGTGGCCGTCTCATGTTATGGCTCAGGAAGCCCTGGGGTCAGAAGCTGCGCAGTTGTTGAGCAACCAGTCAAATCATACGGTACTTTAGGATCATATTTAAATTCAATACTATATTCTTCACAGTGCAAGAGTCAGTTTATCCACACTTCTTTTTCTTCTTTTTAACATTATCCAATCTTTTTTGGTGGTCTAACAGAGGCTCCTAAGACAATGGTGTCATTTCAATTATCATCCCAAATATCATCAGAATCATTTCAAGATAGAGAGTTAGGTAGAGTATGGGTTATGCTGCACAACTGACACTGTAGAACAACCTGCAAGCACAGGTTTTTAATACTGGCATCGTTCCAGTCATTAAAAGACACCTAACAATTAAACCATATGCAATTCTACTTAGAAAAAGATGTGACTAAGGTGATGCTCTCTCAGACAAGACTGGGAAACATTTACTTCACTACAGCTGCACCACTCATAATGCCCCTCAACACCAGGGAACTCAAGCAAAGAGCCATCCCATTACTTGTAGGGCATGTCCATTTTCTAATGTAAGTGATGACAAAGTGTGATGAAAATCTGTAACCCTGTCTTTTTCTGAGCAGATTGGTGCTGTAACAGTACATGCATTTACAAATAGATATGAAGGCTCTTGCTGAGTTCTGTGGAGAAGCTGGTGGAAAACCAAGGGATATGCAGGAGTTTTGTGCTCCTGTTACTAGGAAGAAGATACAGGTATTGTTGGTCTTACACAAATACACAAATTTTTATTGCTGTCATTTCTGAGGTGAGAAGATAGATAATTTTGGCTAACCAAGTTTGTATTTCTTCATAGTGTCACACTGTTCCTGTAAATTTGAAGTTAAAAATCACAGAAATACAGAGCTCTAATACAGGACAAATATGCTTTTAATTCATTAACATCAACATCCCCACCAAAGTCAACGTAATCACTGCTTTGAGTCAGAGCTGACTGAAGAGCTAGGGTATAATAGGACAAGAGTAAGAATAAAGCCACTCGTGTAAGATTTATATAACATCTCTAGTATTTTGGAAGGGGAGAATGTCTCTGTGAAGTCCTGCTCTTTCCCAAAAACACTTCCATGGATAATCTTACATATTGAAAAAGTCACTTACATATTGAAAAAGGACTAATCCACAACATATTTGTTCAAAGTTCTCCTCTGGCAAAATTCACACGAATTACATCATCATAACACAGTTGCTTGCTCTGAAAACAGAAGTGTATTTACAATTTTAGAGGACAATAAGTCTACTGAACACTACTGGAGAATTTTTTAGTGCAAAGTTTTATTTCTATTCTTTAGATTTCAAAATGCACCCTAGTAATTTGTTCAGGCATTCAGTGTTGACTTGTTATAGAAAAACACACATGCAATCAGACTGGTGCAATTTGATACCTTACAGCTAAAAAATTGAAAAAAGTGACTTGTTGAAAGCCATTGTTTAAAGATGTTCCCATGACGGGGGGGCAGGGAGAAAACTAACACAGGCTTATGAAATGAACATTGAATTGTTTGCAAAAAAGCAGAGCAAATAATGTATTCATTATTTGACATTTTCTGACAAAATATTGCTTACATTTAATTTCCAGTAATGTGTCACTTTTGATTACACACAACCAGATATGGGCATATTCCTTGTTTCAATGAGTTACATTTTAAGGGAGGGGTGTAAGTTTGGAAAAACTTACAAACATTTTTCGTAACACTTGTTATGTCACACTTCAGTAAAAATTTACAAATTCAAATACATATATAGTTCCAGAAGTTATTTGATATCTTTTTATTATTCATATGTTTTTATATGACTAAAACAGTGTCATGTAGCTAGAACTGGGAAATGCTTCAAAAAAAAGTTTTGTTTGATTTTTTCTATCACTTCTCAGAATATCATTTTGCAATATTTCTTGAGTGACAAAAGAAGTATTATGCCTTATCAATGGCTGTACCACCTTGCGAATGCCTGGAAGAGAAAAACAATCACAATTAAATTTTTTTTTTCAAGAGACTAAATAGATCTATTTTTTGAAACCTGTGAAGACACAGGTTCTTCAAGAAAGGAATTTGATGAATTTGAGTCTCCAAAACTAAAACTATTTGCAAAGAGCTCTCTTAACTAATCTGTAGTGGCAGGGACAGAAGCCCACAGTGATATGAACAAGAAATGTGCCATTTTCACATGCGTATGGTCAAGACTGGCAATAACATTCCTCAAGGAATATTTTGCCAAAGTATCAATTTCCCAGTGCTTGGGTGAATTATGAACCTTAGTTCTTTCTTATTTTGGGGAAAAAAAATAGCCTCGAATTAGTACCAAATCTAAAATTTGGTGCAGTTTTCACAGAAGCATTATTAAAAAAAGGAAAAGGCTCATGCTGCTTCAGAGAGCTTTCACTTGCACCTTTTCCACTCCACACAAAGAGCTGAAGCAGTTCTGATGTAAGTAACATACGGCTAATTTGCTGTATTTATGTCAAATTGATATGATACTGACAGTATTCACACAATGGAGCCATTATCTGTTAAGACATATGTCTTCCTGGTGTCTGGGTATGTGCAAGGGTCAGAGGAGAACCTGGGCTTTTACAGACAGTTTGAGAAATACAGGATCATAAGAAAGTGGAGAGGTATAATAGGCAGAATTATCTCTGCCCACTCAGAGGTCATGAGCATGATTTTCAGACATTTAGCCTCATTTACACACAAAGATAATGTAAGGTGCCAGTTCTCAGTTTTATCTCCATGCATAGGAGAATCTTTAGTGTTCGCCGATTTAGGCAAGATTGAAGGAGCTTTGCTTTGGTTCCTTCCACCGAAATGAGTATAAATCATGGTTAAATCTATATTCCTACCAGTGAAATTGAATTCAAACCAATAGTCAGGTACTAGACAAAGACCAGGAGTTTAGGCACAGGGATGCATAAACTACATAGGGGTCAGAGAAACACCACATCTCAATGTAACCCTTGTCAAGAAGAGATGTATTGCATAGCAGAGTTTAAATTGCTGTCCTTACCTCCATCATTTCCATATTCAAAGCTGCTCTTCTCAGCTGGGACACAGCACATTCATAAAGTAACCCACCAGATTAACACTGTGTCTCAGTGACCTGTAAGAAGTTAGCTGAGTTACATTAATGGGTGATGAGCCTTCCTGACCTAAAGCACAGATGTTACTCTCTTTCGTACATTTTATATCCTATACGGACATCTTTTTAAGGGACCAAACAGTTCCCAACTGAATATTTGTACCAAACCTTTTAAGGTTCATTTGCATTCGTTTTCTTTTATATTTTTTCACCCTTAAAGGTCATTTCACAAAAGAGATCAAAAGGAACCTTTTCCATTCCTCCTCTGCAGGTGGCCAGCAGCAGATTAACTACTAACAGAGACTTCAATATATAAATCTGAATGACTTATTTTACACAGCAGTGCAATGCTACTGTCATATGTTGTGTTTTTGTACATTGAAGTGTCTCCCCTAGTTTCCTTCCCAAAATGACTCGTCGCTATTCTTTCCCCAGAATAATTGCTTGCAAGAAATCATCTGTTTCGATATTTTAAAAAAGGTACCTTGAAGCTGAATAAATAACTCATTTTACCAAAGAAACTGAATCTCTGCTAAAAAGGTCCCATAAGAACAGAATGTGCATCTAAAGTCAGCTGCCTTTGTCCCAGACAGGAGTTAGTCCATATAATCTTGTTTCTCTAGAACCCTTCCCAAGTAAAAGCCAAGCCTGAAATTGTAGTAAAACAGATTCAAATGTGCTTTCCATGAGTTCTTGAAGCAAGGCTGTTCAAAACAAACAAAACCTTATTCATCTGTCAAACAAAAATATACTTTCAAATAAAAAGTGCTGCATTCAGTTAGTGGAAAACTCAGAAGGTTTCTTTAAAATATCTTTTTTTTCTGTTGTCTGCTATTAAAAAAGAAAAAATTTAAAGAACCATTTTTTCTAATTGGGCCACACTTTAAATAACATTAGCAGGTCCTTGCAGGGCTGAATACCATTGACTACTGTGCCCTTCAGCAGGTAAAATTGTGAATCTTCTTTAGTTGCATTGCCCTATTTTTTTTAAGGTAAAGACTGGTGAAATAGTGAGGACTCCTCTTGTAAAAAAATAATAAAGGAATGTCTGAGAAGGATTCTGTGAAGAAATCAGCTGCTTATATATCCATTTTGCTTCAAAGCTATAAAAATAGGATGTTCGCTTCCTGACCCAAGTATGTAGGGCAGAGAATAGAAATGGGAGACTTTTTCGCACTAAAAAGAACAGCTAAGAAACAGATTGGCAGTCTCAGAAGGCAAAGTGATTATCAAAACTTAGAGAGAACTTTCCAAGTTGTTATACACCTAAAGAGGGTCTATCAAACTATTTGCTCCTGCCCTAGACATCTGAAATTGAACTTTCCCATTGCACTACCCTGGTACTGTAAGTGTGCCTTCAATACATCAATCAGAGCACATATTATCTCCAGAGTTCTGAGTATTTAGGTAGTCTGCATTGAAGACAATTTCTTACTTCCCACCACTGATATTTCAATTGTTACTGCATCCCCCCACTGCAGGGTCTACCAGTGAGCCCCCTGACTTATCGTGCAGATTTGACGCCATCTTTTAATTTTAAACTAAAAAAAAATTCTTTTTCTGTCATGTAGTAAATGTTTCCTGGTAATGTAAGCCATGCAAGACCCTTCCTTGTACAGCCAGCATGTAACACCCCAAGTTGGGCCAGGGACACAATCACTTCTATTCATAAAGGGTGGGCTTCAGTGTCACAGCATGGCCAAACATGACTTCAGCTTGCACAAAAGAAAAAGGTTCTCTGAAAAACTGTTTTATGAAATGTGACTTTTAGTGAACTATTCCAGGCTAGATTCACTTTTAAGGGAAGGGCAAGGGGACAAGAAAAGGTGAAGAATAATTGGCTGCTCCTTCACTTCCTACCACAAAACAGTATTTGTGTAAGATACATGTGCCAGGGCTCAGGAGAAAGCAGTCTCCACCATCTCCCACTGGGAAGAGTAAGGCTGTGTTATGGTTACACCGAGGCAATGTACAGATGGTGCAATTACTACAGGAGGGACAAGCTCTTGGGCTACAAAGAAGAAGCAGGGAAGTCTAGGACTGGCAGTCAGAACAAGAGTCCCCAGCTATTCTTACCACCCCAGTCCAAACCAGCCAATGTCTCCTGGAGTTAGGAAACGTTAGGTGTCGTTTTCTAGCTGGACAGGAAAGTCCAACTTCTACCTGAGCTCTAGAGAGAATTTGGGCAAACAGTGTAACGAATGAGGAATGACACAGCTGGAGAAAATTGGAAGACCTGGTTTTCCTTATAAGTGGTATTTTGGCTTGCCACTGTGTGAGTGGTGTTCCAAACCAAGGTGTTTGTGACACAAGGCTAAACTGTAACATGCATTTATGGGCTAGAGTTTTTCAACATGTTGACTCCCACCTGCAGCACCCTTTACTTCCTACCAGGGTGACACAGAGCCCTTTGTTTTCTGTTGCTTGTTAAACCTGTCTCACATCTCATGTACAGCAGTTGAGCTTGACCTGTTGAAATCAACTGGAATAACTCCACTCTGTTATACTTCCACCGGTATTTTAGTGCAAAGCATGATCTCCTAGCACAATTGCAGGTGCCTGTCTAACCCCACTGTGGTGTAACAGTCTGAGAAAGTGTCTGACTGGTTTTGACCTCCAGTGAAAGTAGGTCAGTTGGAAATCTGGCAGCACTTGGCACAAGACATTGAGTGTATTATTTCTGTTTTAAGGTGCTTAGGCACGTTCAGAAGTTAGGGGCAAACCGGTACTTTGTCATGACATTATAATAGAGTGTAGGGCAATCTATAATGTCCATCAAGACAACACTTTCAGTAGCATGAAAGCTTCTTCATGGGAATATTGCACTCAGGCAGCAATGCCCAGAGAAACACTCAGTGTTGGCTATGATAGACAAAGATCATGGTCAAACCAGGTCCTAAAGCAGTCTGTGCCAGTGAAGGTGCTGAGAAGCCTTGACCGTGTGTTAATTTTTTCTTATTTTTGTCACACGTACTTTGTGAAGGATCACGCCAATTAAATACCTGCAGTGCACCTGAGACACTCATCATCTGGTACTGAATTCCAGAGCCACAGAATTTCGATAGAAAATACTTGACCTTATCAAAACGTCAATAGGACTGAATTTTCAGCATTTTCTAGACTTATATGTATTAAATTACATTACTAAAATATCTGGTGCTTCTACTGTAAATAATATTTGGATTAAGCTAACATTAATAGCAGCTAAAAATACCTCACTAAGGCAGTGGGAAAGTGAGACAAATCCCTCTATTGCAGAATGGACAATATCCTTATCCAATTCAGCAGCAGAGGAAGAGATACTCTCTCATAGTGGAAAGGAACTATTTTTAGGAAGCATGGGACTGCTTGTGAAGAGATAAAGCACAGGTGTAAGTGTAAGAGGTTTAAGCTTATTAAGAGACTGCATTTAAGATGACAAACATGAAATTAATGCTTTTTTATTTTATTACTTGAAGACTAATACAGATACATGGAATATCATATATAAGTTAGGTGCGTTCCTGTAAAAATGCATGCATGCATTCTTGTAAACCTGCCCACGTTAGCACAAACAGAAGGTTGCTCTAACAGAAATGGTACAGCCTCATCTGGAAGTAGCATGGGATAAAATTCCATTACAGCCATACATCTCACAGATAGGATCCTGAGATGTATGGATCTGAGATGAAAGCAAGCTACCAGCCTTGCTTTCAGAGGGAGAGAAAGTCTGGGGTGTTCAGCCAATGACTAGATAATCAATGCCTACCCAATGACACATCTCCCTATTTAAAAATCAATTTAAGAAAGCATTGACTGTTTCTGACAAGGCACTATAAAGAAATGTCTTGCAAAACTGATTTCTATATATTTTAAATGGTTGTCTCAGCAGAGATGTGAACCAATCTTTAGGGAATATAACTAAAAATTGCAATAGAAGTATTAGATATAGGAGCTGAATCTTGCAAACTTTCTGTTTAGTAACACTAAAAAGAAACTTAATCTTTGGTAGCAGTTACAGTCATATCTGTGCTAACTTCAGAAAGTCAAAAATTGCTGTCATTCCCAATAGACATTGAGACTTTTGAGAAAGATGATTTTTAAATTTAAATTAAAAAACAATTATTCTTTTTCTTATTTGCTTTTTCAAGTTGGGTCTTTGGGATACATACTTTCAAGACTTCTCAATTAAGAAGCACTGAAATTTAATTTTTAGTTTTCTTAATAGAAACTAAGACTCTTAAACAATCACATAGCTTCAGCAGTTGGGGCTTTAAGGAAAATACCAACTATTCTTAGATGTGCAATAGTATCAACATGCATAATGATTTCAAAGTCTAAAACCTAATGATAAATTTGTTCAAGACAGAAGTCACTTTATGGAGGGTGTTCCATACAGAAAAAGACCCCATACTTGCCAATTGTTATTTGTTCCATAGCTTTTTCTAATTAGTAGAGTTCCTTCAATTAGTAGCTGGAATTGGTTTGCATACATCCTCCAAATTGCTGTAATCAAGCCTCAAAGTAGGAGCCTGAAAAATAGAGGGTAGCAGAGTGGTAATGGAGGGATTGCTGGTGACTGACTTTAAATCCAGCAATAGCCAGACATGAACCTTAAAAACCCAGACATGCCTTTGGCATCCCAGCCACCTGTATGTGTTTTTTGTATTTCTCCACTCTTTCACATGTTGCTAAAAGGCAGTATTAGGTCTACAGCATGACAGATAATATAGATTAGAATAAGCCACCTTTTCCAGGCAGAAATTCCCAAAACAGGTACTCAATTCCTTTAAGGAACAGTAATAGACATAAGTATTACTAATGACTCACGTTCCTTTGCCCATTTCCAGGGTTCCTAATGAAGGGCTACAGTCAGTGCTCAAACATGTAGTTAGAGCAGAGCTGGGAACTTGGATCCTTTTCTTTCAAAACTCCCTTTGATAGTAACTGAACTGTTAACTAATTAGTATAAACTCTGTCTGCATGGAAAAGAATGATCAAAATGATCAAAATGTCAAACAAAAAATCTCAGAAGCAAATACAAACAAAGGCAAAAAATCTTTTTTTTTTTAATAGGAAACAGCAATTTCCCAACCTATGGAACAACCTACTTGACAGATCTTTTCCATCACGTCGATTCAAATTGGACACACTGCAGCTTTTTGTGAACAGTCCAGCAATATAATATGTTATACTTGTTAGACCATTACATCAATTGGTGTTAATATTCTCTCATAGCCATGTCTCTCCAATTCAGCCAGTTCATGAATGACAGACAGATAGCAATTTTGTAGTAGTTTACATCAAACAGTTCAGAATAACTTTCCCCACTGTTTGGTCAGGAAGAGCTCAGCTGCCATTTAGGGCTACAGGAGCTTTGCAAAAAAGCTCAGGAGTTATCAAGTCCCCCCAAAAATTGCAGTGAGTTTCATCTAGACTGTGCCAGCCATTACACGAAGAGAAATGTATGCAAAAGTATAAGTAAGACTTAGGTTTTGTGTAAAAAAGAAAGTATTCAAAGGCACTCCTGCTTGGATGACTAAGATTTTATAAATGACAGGAGTAATAGATGAAAAATAAAATAGGGTCAACTTCTGCTGTCATAAAAAAACCAGTAATGAACTCTGAAAATAATCTTTGTTGATTTTCATGAGTGTTTGTCTGGTCCACAGCAGACCTGGGAACAGCCATGAACCATGACAAACTAAATTCAGCATGGAAATTGTACTGAAACAAGGATTTATTATTTGACTTTGTTCCTCTCCCTTTGTTCATACACCTTGTCAGGAGAAACTGAATAAGCAGGAAGAACCAAAACAGCAAAGAAAAAATTTAAAATATTTCAAAAATAAATGGACTGTACGTCTTCAGCTGGTTTAAATTGACTTAGCTGCACTGATTCAATTGTTCAGTATTAAACATAATAATGTTTCCACAGATACCATAGCAGGTGAGGCTCTGCCTGTGCTCTTCAAAAGGGACACTTTCCAAATTTAATTTTTGATTTAGAGCAGTTAGACAGCTCCTGTTCTCCATCCAGGGAGCTTGCTGGGCTGACGAACGAAAACTGCCTGCGTGAGGCTGACTGCCCCCAGTCCCACAAAGCCATCTATGTTCTTCAGTTGCTCTAACTCCACTGAAGTGGATGGAGTTAGAGCAATTTAGCAGCAGCTAATGAAACCCGTTCACATATCATAGCCTACAAAAATGTTCGTGCTGTATCTGTGCCGATAAACTCTGGACTACTTGATAATACTGGCTGCCTGCAAACAGTAATCACTCAGGCACCATAAGGAGGTTCGTCCTTAGAGACTTGCAACAGATTTCGCTCTTCAGTACTGAAATGCCATGAGCCTAAAAGGAGAGAAAGAACAGTAGGACTAAAGTGTGTTGGACATGCCAATAAATTAATGATAAATTATTAAAGCATGATTGGAAATATTGCCATTTTTCACAGCTGTCAGTTTAAGTATAAAAGCATCAGCACATTAAACTAGTTACTGCTTTTCCATAATTGAGACTTTAGCTTCTAGCTGTGCCCTGCAGCTTTTCATTAATCACTGGGACTGAAGTTCAAGCACAATGACAGCTTAGAAGGCATTAAATGGGCAAAGTATTTTCCAGGTACAGCTAGTAAAGGCCTTTTAGTCCTATAATCCTCAGCTAATTGTTTTTCAAAGTCTCTAAATAAAATCTGCTCATGGCGTCTCCTAGTGACAGAATTAGCAGCAAACTGGTTCTTTTTATCTTCACACTCTTTCTCTCACCAAAATCTATTGAGTGTCTATATGTTAGCTGTACATAACAGGTGCAAATGGATTGCGATATGTAAAACTGTAACCGATACCCAGCCAGGGACACATTGATTAGATTGCCTGGGAAAAAAACTTCCTTAATGCTTTCTCTAATCACAGCATTTAATTTGTCATGAAAGAATAAAAATGGTGTGGAAGACTTCTGCACAGTTTCCCTTTAAACATGGGAGAAGGAAACATGCAGATTTTAAAGTTCAGTAAAATTTGCCCTGCTCAGTGCCCTGGAATAAACAGACATTTCTTCTGCCGTAGCAGAGGTTGTAGGTTCCCCTCTTGGGTTCCTAGTATTCCCCCCTTTGCAAAGATTTGTACATCAGGACTTAATAGATGTGCCAAAACATTCTTTCTTTTGTATAACAAATTATCAACTGCACCGAGATTCATTAATTATGTCATCTAATTGGATTGAGGCAGGTGCAAAATACCTCAGATGAAGTGGTCACTGGCAAGAAGGCCTAAGCACAAGTTTTTCTATTAGAAACCAGCATGTCTCCAGACTCCTGGAATTACTTTGTACTTATTGATTAATGGCCATAATTTATTACAGTGCAGAAGATCTTGCATTGAGTTAAATGTGTGATTAATCAATTTTCCATCAAATTATGAACAGCAGAACAGTTGCAAGAAAGAAAATACCAAGTGAATTTTTCCCATGGTATATGAATAGAGGGTATGAGGGCTTCTGCTTGAGGAGAGCTAATAACTGTCTAGCACTTGTTTAATATTTCCTGCCATACTGATGAATGCCATCCACATAAATAGGCCACAGGTAGCAGTGATTGAAAGACCACCAAATAGGTTTTATAGCTGCCTCTCTTATATAATGAAATATTCTTTAAGCCCATCTCAAAACAATTTATTAATGCAAAATGCATTTCTGCCTTCAGCCTGAAATATATCATTGTTAAGTCAACAATATTATATTAAACCGATAACTGATATTGCAGAAGCAAAAATCCCTAGGCAATGTAGAGATGAATTTGAGATTTTGTGTACAGAAGCTCATTTTTATTTCCATCAGAAACACAGACATGTGACTAATTGATGTCACTTCTAATCAGCTAGTAATGCACATTACAAGTATAGCATGAGAACATTTGGGGCCCAATTGGAGGGGGGAAAAATCCCATGGTATTTCTATGTCTCTTATTGAGTAGAGTGACAAGCTTCCTTTCCCTGGCGAAGCAGCATATGGTGTAGAGTTTTATATTACCCTACATCTTCCATAGGATGGTTTGCTTTGCTATACACTGAAAAGATGCACCTCCCTCACTGTAGGAGAATGACATAAAATACAAGTTTACAACATTTCCTGGGGGAAAAATAAATTTAAATAACTTTTTAAAAATATGAAATGCAATATAGAGCATTTGTAAAATGAAAGTGCAAAGGATTTTTCTTAAATGTCTCTGTGATGGATCAAATTTTTATTTTCAAATCACTGTGCCAAATTATTCACATTGATTTAAGTTGCAGAAGCTGCCTGGCCATCATGCAGTTCATTTTCGAAGGTATATAGGAGTAATTTCTGCTGTCTTTGATGTCTTTCCCTAGTAACTCTCCAATTTCCTGGGTGTAGAGTAGAGTCGAGTCCTATTCATCTCTCTTGCTACAGGCTACAGGAGATGGGCACTTGTGACTTGTTAGTTTCATACACAAAAATTTCCTTTTTGCTGCACTCAACTTCCCAACTAGGACAGGGACCTTTCTTCTCTGCTTGCTGCCTCTGTTGGCACTACTTCTGAGGTAAGGACTTCTGTTTTTAAAATCATGACCTCCAAAATGTCCTACCAAATCCTGTAGATGGTGCAAGGAGGCCATTCAAAATTATGCTCATTTTTTTGGTTGGGCAAAAGTCACAGGGCCAACTGTTCAGAAAGCAAGTGGTGAACAACTTGAAACGTGTTTTTTTAAAATGCCTCATCTAAACTGTCTGTAAAATCCAAAAGTGAATATTTTTGGTGGCTTTTCTGGGCTTTCTTGGAAATTAACTGAAAGCAATCACGCTTGGCAAACAGATGGCTGTGTCTCAACATCCCACTGAAATCAATATTCCTTGCCTCTATTTGTATCATCACAAAAAGATAACTTCAATGGATCTAAACTAGATTTGTTGCCAGAAGGAGAGGTTAGAAATTTAAATCTGAGGAAAAAAATTTGTAAAACACGTTTTCTATTGTATAAATAAATTCTAATGTGGTATTTAATCAACAAATCATTAACTGCTGCATTAGAAATGTCAGATCTGACCATCTGCATGTTGGAGCATTGCCTGTGGATGTGGGAGACTTTGTTTAGAACTTCACCCACACCCCAGAAAACTGAACCTGTGGAGGAAGTTCCTTTCCCATTCATGTTGTCTTTAATAATGGGAAGTGTGGGATGATTTCACCTACACTGTGTTTTTCTGTGACTCCCATTTAAACGGGTGTTTGCGTTCCCTGAGTGGCTAACATACTGAACTTATCTCACCCCTCCAAGGAGAGCTACCATGCAGAAGGGGGTGGATGCTGAATCCATACATATATACTCTGACACATAGCCTATGATTTTTCATGTGTGTGATCAAGAAACATATGGAACATATTACAAAAAGTGAAGACTGGAGGTTACTGCTACCCTGGGAAAGTTCGAAATTGCATTGCTGTCTAGATAAGTGAAAAATTCCTAGAGCATAGAGAAGGGCAGTATATGAGGAGCACAAGTGTTTCACTGTGCAAAGACATTTACAGTCACAAAGTACACAACCATATCTCTTCTAGGTGAGATGCTTGCATATGTGCGGCCACAGCACAGTCCAAGACGCAAAAGCTGATTGCAGGAACAGAATATTTAAGAATTCTAAACACTCCCCTAGTCTTCCTAATCCCCAGTGATTCAGTTTTAGCCCTGGGGCCAGGTTTCTCATTCGCATCCAGCAAGGTGAGAAGGGATCATCCTCACATGCAGTGTAAGGCTGTCTGGGAGGACTTGGGGACCTCAGTCAACCCTCCCTGGCTCATCTGGGAGCCCAGACCGAGCACTGCACTGGAAAGTCAACAGCTCACTGCTGGCCCTTCATTTTCTCTTCTCCAGAGCACAAGGGTAGTGTTTAGGACCTTCTCTCCTCTGTGGGGACCAGGGTTCAGCCTGGCCATGTTCCCAAGCCCACAGCACCTGGTTTAACCCAAGTCGCTCTCCAGCAATCTTTGGATCAGTGCTGTCTTCTCCTGCTTGTATTTAATACTCTTGCACACTCCAGTGTGTATATTTTTTTCTGATTCATTTTTAAATATTAATTTTGTTACTAATTAGGACTCTAAGCCAATTAAGTGAAGTCCTACAAGTGAACTCCCTGTGAGAAAATCCTTGTTGAGATGATAGTTGTCTACTGAAGCTTCTAAAATTTGAAGATGAGAGGAGTCTAAATGCTACAATATGTACCTAAAAAAATTTTTAAAACTATAAAGTGCAATTACTTATTTAATGAAACTAAAAGTGCTATACTAGCACTACCAAAAAATTGGTTTTAATCCATTATTTATGACACTGAACAGAAAGTTCATTTTGTCAGTTGTAGGCATTAGTCTGTAGCATGTTCTGAACATGTGTATTTGCCTTGGTTACTCAAGGGAACAAACAGATGTTTCTCTTGGAGATATTAACTCTAAATGTATTGATTTTGTTGCTTTCCTCCTGCAGTCTTCTATAGTTCTTCTAAAAATCTTTGTTTAGAGGTCATTTTGGTACAGAGGCTACAAATATAAGAAGGTGTTGAAGGCAGGACTGATGCTCAGATGTGCCTCATAGCTTTCCCTGGGCTTAGGAAGAGCTGTGGGAGATGCTTGCAGATGGGGCAGACAAGAGAACCATGGGGTCATGGAAAAGGCTATGGATAGCAGAACCAGGGGGAGCAATGTGGGAAAGAGAATTACAGGTGTAAACTGGGAATGGCTTCGGGAAAGAACAGGCAGCAAAATCTTGTTTTGGGGTTTGAATATGAAGGAATCTGAGGTAGGTTTGTATTTGGGTGGCTAAAGCTATGTCAATAGATTTCAATCTGACTGGGAGTTAGGTTACTTCAACCACATGAGTCTATGTGCAACAGAGCTGCAGAAATAGACACAATGGATACATGACCAGATGGGGGAAGCAAACCCTTTTACAACACCAAAAAAAAAAAAAAATCCACAACTATATTCATCAGGCAGAATGACTCCACTTAAATCTCTTGAAATGAAAACTTCAAATAAATATTCAAAGTCATAAAAAAAGCAATCTGCATGTGGTATCTCAGCAGAGTTATATCAGCACATCTACAGGACTGTCTTAGCTCACATAAACTGAGGCTCCTAAATAAAGTCAGTAAGTCACCTGGAGCACATGAAACTAACGTACGGATATCATCATCCATGTTAAAACTAGAATTAATTAAGTCCCTTAAAAGCCTTCTGCTTCAAAGAGTAAAATACAACACATAGCTTCTTACAGATACACTGATTTCCAGATTTTAAATGAAAGCTAAAGTTCCTCAAAGAAACTTATTTTTAAATTAAAGTCATGAATGGTACTTGCAGCTGTCTCATGAACTGAGATGCAGTGTTTTACAGCAAGGATTTCTGAAGAATGACTCCTCTGA
The DNA here is from genome assembly GCA_013397175.1 of Platysteira castanea. NCBI lineage: Eukaryota > Metazoa > Chordata > Aves > Passeriformes > Platysteira > Platysteira castanea. The sequence continues at coordinate 1,292,710 of VYXC01008640.1, forward strand.
CAATTTCATCTGGAGCTTGCCTTTATATGATATTTGCCTAGTTGTGTCGTTCTGAGTGTCCACTACCATTTCAGATCAAATAATTTAGATTTGGCGACTACATATATGAATAAAAATGAGGTATGGAGGTAAGCTAAACGTTTGACCCCTAGCTATATTTGTTACAGTTAAAGCTGATTCTTCTAATATTTACACTCCATCTGTAATATTTGTCATAGATTGTTAAATCCTTGTCCTTTCTTGAGGACCAAGAATAAAGCAGTAGCAAAACAAGGAGAAGCAGCACTTGTGAACTTTGCAGAAACAGCTCCTCTGTTAGGTCACAACTTGGTCCTCAAAATACTGAGGGAGGAGGAGGAGGATGTGGCACCCTTTGATTTGTTGATGGTCACCTCTGTGCATGTTGCATGTCAGCCCCTCCAGCTCCTTCTTTAGCACTACCCAGCCAGTTGTGCCACGCCACAGCAGCTTCAGACAGCTGTTAGCTCCATCCTCTGCAGCTGTTTGGAGAATCAGATTATCTAACTTTTGCTTTAATCCTTAAGAACTTAAGCCTGTGCTTATGATATGTTAGATACCTCGCTGCAGCCAGACCTCTGGAGAGAGCAAGTTCACCCATGCAGGCAGCTGCAGTGCTTGTGTCCCGAGCCTCTTGCAGGGAGTTCAGTGAAGGGGAAAGGCAGCTCTGCAAAACCCATCCTGGCTCCCCAGGACTGCTGCCAGCGGAGGCTGGCCAGGGGCAGGGCTGTAGCAGCCTCTGGCCGGGCCTCTCCCCTCCCGCTCCCCTCCTGGCTCCTGCACTTTTGGCACAGGCTCACCTGGCTCCCAGCCCCTGGCACTGGGTGATGGGCAGGTGGTTTGTGTTGCTGTGACCTTGCTCCAAGCAGACTTCTTATCACCAGGGGTTGGCAACCCAAGGAGCAGAGCCGGCCCTTGAAATGTAACCTCTGACTTTTGGGGGGTATGGTGCCGCTCACCGAGGCCTGAAACAGCCTGTCTTTAGGCGTCATGTTCACCCTCAGTCGCACACGAGGTGCATGTGCCAGTGTTAGAGGCCCCAGCTCCAAAAAACCCTCTGACTTCTCAGCCAGTTAAACCAGCATTTCTGAGACAATTGGCACACAGCTAGTGAAGCATCCTGCTAAAATGGGGAGAACAAAATTATCCGCAACTCTCTCAAAGGAGCATGTTTCCCAGAGAGCATGAATGAAGGGGATAGGCCAAAAATTGGTGCATATAATGGCAGCAAACCACAAGCATGTAAATACGCAAGACTATCATTTGAAAGAAAATTTTAAGCAGCATTATTAAATGCTTTTTGCATTACTCACTATATTTACAGAAGACAATACAGGACACCTAACAAGGCAGAGTATATCCTGGCGTGCCAGTGCACTGTGCTGTGAAGGGCTGTCAGACCAGTATCAGACCGGCTCCGTGTGCTGCCTCCAGTTTCCACAGGCTCCAGGAGGCACAGTCTCCTGGACTGACTGCTTGGGCAGCATCAAACACTCAGTGAAGTCACAAAGGAGGCTTGTCATTGACTCTGGTGAGTCCTTGTTCCCCAGCACTCAGGGAGAAAGCAGCTACTTGTAGGAGCTTCCTCAGCCTTAACACCCCACTGGGTCCCATGGGGTTTGCTCTGGGGCAAAACTCCAGGGTACAAGGCAAGAAAACAGGGGGTGGAGGTGAGGAGGCTTCACTGAAACTCTCCATTCTCCATCCAGAGATGGGGGAAAAAAGTGTAGTTCTACTACAGGGGATATCTTGTTATAAACTTTTTTTCACTCTCACTTTGGCCAACAGTAGCGTTAAGGAAAGTTGATTTTTTTCCCCTGCCATCCATGAGGTGTTCATTATTGCAAACAGTAGGAACTCAGTCTCCAAAAATATATTTGGATCTTAAGAAGAATAACATACAGACTTTTAAAGTTTGGACATCCATTTTAAAAGAAAAATATGAGTAGGCTTAACTGTAGTTCTTATGTGAATTTTATACGTCCCATACATTTTTTCATATGGTTAATATCAGTCAAGCATGGCTGATATACTAGTAAAGCAGTTTCTTGTTATTTTTATTCAAAATATCCTCCTGAAGGTAAGTTAAATGCTCTGTAGTCCCAAATCTAAAATTAAATTTTAGGAAAGAGTCCTTTAAAAATGGGGTATTGTGTTAAGCCATAGATGCAAAATGTTATTCCTGGCATGACACATCACCACAAGTAATAGAATTAATTTTTCTTTTACAGAAATTACTAATTAAATAAACATAATATAAAATATAAATATATTTTATATATATATAATATAAAAATATAAACTTTTCCCTGCAGTAACAAAATCTGGACTGGGCTAAAGAGACCGAGAAAAATTGTTATCATAAAAGAATTTTGTTTTTAATTGCACTCAAGCTTATTTCGGGCCAGATCACCCCTCTTTTGGAGAAAACCAAAGAGCTGGAACCTTAGGGGAGTTTCAAGGAATCCATTTTGGTGTGGTGCTCAACAGGGAAGGGGAGAAGAGTTCCTTATGGCAAGGGAAAGCAGGCTGGCCCAAAGGGCCCTAAGCAGGCCCCACAGAGCCTGATCTCAGACCCAGCCTTGGTGCCTCGAGCCTAACCTGGAGACTTTTGGGAGATGAGGGTGAGCCACTGTCCTGGGCACAAAGGGAGATTTCTGTTCATAAGCAGACGCTTCCACACCTGTACCAAGGGAAACTCCTCCACCATGAGCCAGGAGCAATCAGAAGAAAAGTTGGAGTAACCCTGGGATGAAAGGGCACTAGAACAGTGCTAACATGACCTCATGGCTCTCTACCTTGCATTTTTAAGATTGCCATTCAGCCATTTTATGTCCCTTAAACTCTCTACTGCCTGCAAACCATATTTTATCCATCCCTTATCAAACACTTTGTGGTTACACTTCAGGCCAGATCTAAGAAAAGTTATTAATCATCTGTCAAATAAAATTGTCAGTCTGCTCCATCCTTATTCTTTTTCAATAAAGATCAATTGAAACTGTGCAAAAAATGTCAGCAAAGTCAAATCTTTTAAAAAGAAAGCAAAATGAAAGAACTGTAAGCTGTGGTCCACCACACTTTAAAGTAACTTTAAGCTGTGGTTTTGGATTTGGACATATCTAAGCCAATAGGGGTGGTGCTTGTTATTATTTATTGCTTAAATGTGAATCTTTGTTTTCCTTCTAATATGCCTTATGGACAAAAAGGAGACATCTGTGCTAAAGTAACCAATCCTTATGGGTGGGGAAGAAACCATCTGGGCTAAAGTAACCAATGTTTCACTAATTCTAAATCAAGAAGCAATAGCTACATGAAAATAAAATAATGGTATCTTCTTTAAATTAAAGCACTGAATACGAAAAGCAGTATTCTAATCTTTTGGTACAACAGCTTTATTCACAAATATGTCTCTAACAAAAATCATGTTGTAATGCAAAGCTGATGTGTGGACAAGTTAAATCCCTATTTCTATTTTAAGCTTTGTCACACAAACATTGAATAAGCTTTGGACACATAAAAATCAGCAAGAATGGCTATTGTAGTTACAGTGCTGAAACCACTCAAACTGACTTCCAATTAAAAGTCAACAGCATTTGTATGCTGAAATTTATCAAGTATTTTTGAAAAAGTTTTATTGTAGCATTTGCCTTTCAGTTGTTTTTGCCTTGTTTCAAGAATCTCCTACCCATCTTCTGTGTAAGTGTGTAATTGTCTTTGTCTCATAGGGTTGGTTACCTACTTGGCCTCCAGTCAGGCAATAATTCCCTAATCCCATTGTCAATGCTCCATTTCCTTCTACCATAAGCAACGTGGCATTGACTGTCCTCTTGCATGTACCAGCAAGACTGCAACCCTCTCTGCAGCTCATCAGAATCTTTCCAGCAAGGTGCTTACAGTGGCTTTTACCCAGGCTGGGAAATGTTCAGGAACAGAAAAGCTCTTGAGACACTTACCCACATTTCCCAGCCCAGACTGTGTCTCCCTGTACTGCCAACATCCACAGGGGTCACTTCTGTTTTCCTCCAAATGGCATTTTCTTCTGTCTCCGAGGGCTTTGAGTCATCTCAGCCTGTCTTGTGTGGGAATTAAGCCTCTGTCCCATGATGCTGAAGTACCAGTTTCTATCCACCACTTCTTACTTCTGTGATGTCATTTCTCCTTTCTGTTTCATTATCTTACAAGGTAGGTTTCAGAGCAAGGAATGAGCCATTAATCCATGAAAATAAGTGCCTGCTGTCTAGGGAGAGGCTGCATTTGTGGAGAAAATGCTAGTTTTGGAGGAGCACAGTAACAGCAAAGATATGCCCTGAAGAGGTCTAAGCCAGGGTGATGTGTTGCCTTCTCTGTGCTGTGAGGAGGGAAGGGTTTAAGACTCGAGTAAATGAACAACTTGGGTGTTTATCCTGGCTCTTTGAAAAGCTCTATCTGAAAACCTGACTATCATTCCTCAGTTCCAAAGATACTTTTTATGATAGTGACAGGGGAAGAAATTAGCTGCCGGATGGTATTAAGCTAGTGATATGTTTCTGCTTTTTGATGGCCTAAGCCAGACCTTAGGTTCTTCCTTCTCCTGAAATTGTATGTAACCTACATATTCTTGTACAGGAACATGCTTCAGTGAAACTCTGTTTGACCTCTACAACATCAGGCCCTTCTCTGAAAAGCCAGAGCCCAAATGTGTATCTGGTATGTATTGCACAAAATTCTTGTAGAGGCTAACAGCCTTTACATCAAACTTCTTGAGGCACAAAAGTACCATGGAAAATTATTTATTAATATGGCTTGGGTCCAAAATTATGCGCAAAATAAATATTCATATCATCATTATTGCTCAGCTTTGACTGCTGTTCTCAGGAGGCCATAACAACCTAACTATGACTAACCTGGCACAGGCCTTTCATTGACAGAACTGTATGTTTGTTCTGTTTTATACTGTCAGTGATGTATAATCAGTTGCTGCTGCTTGATTTGTACTGCCTATGGCACTAGGGAAAATTAAAATTAGCATAAATTATAACATTTAACCTTTCAGTACTAGCATGAGATGATATAGAGGCAAATGGCAGGATAAAAGAATTATTTCCACAATGTACCTTTGAAAAATGCATGCAAGAGAAATGAAAGAAGAACTTATGACAATGTTAATTAACATTATGGCATCTTAATGGACTCATTTCACTATAATGTTTAAAAAATGAAAAATAAGATTATTAGTCAGGTGAAATCCAACTGAGAAAAGTGCTGTCTGGATATCTTCTGCCAAGTGGAGATTTTGCTATGAATCCACCGTCCGTGTGGTGTTGCCCTCCCTGGAGCTACGTATCAGGAGGAAGCAGCTTCAAAGGACTGCAGAAATAATGTCCTTTTCTGATACTCTTTTGTCCTCATATTTAAAGCAAATGTTGGGACAGAATTGGCCTTAATTAAAAATAAATGTGTTTCACTGATGCTTCCTGAGGTATGCTGAAAAGTTGGGCTGAAGCGAGCCCTTTGTTGTCAGGAAAACACCTTGCTTTGGATAAACACTGCTGCAGTTCACGTCATTCATGCTATAGTTCTCTTTTCTTTCTAAACATAAATCTTTCCATTTAAATAATGTTTTCTCACACATATGATTATTTTTAAATCTAGAAGGGGAAGAACAATACAATCTAATCCCCTTAGCCGTTAACAAGTTAAAAATGTGATTGAAAGGTGGCTATAAATAAATATAAAATGTATTCAGTTTTCCACATAGTTTTATTTCTTTCATGAATGTATGCAGCAGTTAAAAGTATGAAGCAAGTGATCTAATCCCACTTACTTCTGGAACATATAAAGGATAGCCATAACCTACAGAGAGACAGACAGATATATGGATGCACAGACAGGATAACATTTTCAAGGTTTCTGGTGGCACAATTCTTGCAACAGATGTATTTTTTAATTTAGGATTTTCAGTACAAGCTTAGATCATTCATAATTATACCCTCAGACAAGGAGGGCGGTATAAATAAACTTTAATGGAAAGGAAACAGTCTGTAGAATAAGCATTTTCTTTGAATCATAACAACTCTTTGAATTTAAAAAAGAGGCTTTCCTTGAGGGATTGGGTGAAAGGCATTTAAAACATGGCAATCCTTCCCACTTTCTTCTTTGTCTGAGCAGATGGCTGCTGGTCAGAAAAGGCTGAATTTTGAAAAATTCTAATTTGTCAGGCTGATTCTGGCCCTCAAACATAACAAATGACCAGCACAGAAATAACAACAGCAGAGGGAGGCAGGAAATCAGACTGATCTCCGAGATCTGGTGCTCCTACTGAAGAGCTGAAAAATTATACAGAAACTAAAAAAAAAAGGAGCACTAGAAAAGTAGCTCAAAGAAAGTAATCATAGGACCTTACTGCTCCAGACTCTGGCCATATACAGGCACTGGGACTTCCTTCGAGCTGGAAGGATAACAGCTTTAAGTCTCAGCAGAGGGAGAGAGGGTGCCTGGATTCAGGCCTTTTTGCTGGGGGCTCTGATAATCCAGACAAAAGTCGATAGTGAATTCCAGAGCAGCAGCTGCGATGTTTCCATCTGGGGACCAGAAAACATCTGAATGAATGAGAGAAATGATCTAACAATCAATAACTTTTTTCAAGGCATCACAAGAAGCCTTTGAACAATATCACAAGAAAAAAAAAGAGAGAAATGCTGTTCTAATGGAGGGGAAAATGAACCCACAAACAAGACCAAATTGACATACAGTACAGCACTATGTTCACAGGAGTAAAAAGGAGAAGAGTCTGGGAACTGAGGGTTTCAGTCCAGAAAAACATTATTTAAAATGTTCTTAGCAAGCTTAACTATGGGGGAAAAAAATCCACTGATTGTGGTGAGAAAGAAGTATTGCTTTATTTAATAGAAATCAGTAGATCTTTCAAAGTCGAGCCTCATAGTTTACTAGACTAAATTTTTGTTCTATTATGCAGACATCTTGATCAAAGGAAAAAGGTAAGATGAAAGATCATCTGTGTGTTAGGGTGGCAGGGGGAAAGGGTTAAAAAAAGAAAATGTAAGAAAATGTAAGCAGCAAACCTGAAATCCTGGTTCTTTCTCCCTGTAGCCTTTACTGGGACAGAAGTGTCCAGGCTATGCTGGTGAAATTTTATATATTACCCTTCCAAATGCAGTGTGGGGGAAGTAGAGGATGGTGAGCTCAGAGACCTTTTCTTGTCATCTCATACCATTCTCATAGAGAAGGTGTAAGCTGAGAAAGCAGACAAAGGAAGAAGGAAAAAAAACCCAAAGCCTATTTCAGACCAAAGCAGGCTCAACAGTGGAGCAACCTGCAATAGAACAGAAATCAGCTCAGGTATTTGAGGTTGAACAGAGTTCTTTTATAACTTACAGATGGCTGAAATAATTCATAGGATTTAAGAATTTGCTGGTCTTGGTTAGTGTTCAGAAAGCCAGGAAACAATAAGAAAAAACAGCTTTTAGATGTACTCCTGGTTTAAATAGTTTCCAGGGAGAGTTTATATGTTGCTAGAGATAAACTTCAACCCAGAGTGACGCTATTGCAAAGTATTCATCTCCCTGCTAAAATAGGACATTAAATTGAGGTGTTGTCATGGAGTAAATGAGACCTACTGCTTTGTGAGGACATCACAAAATAGCTGCCCAGCCTTCTCATAGATAAACCTTCTGGCAAGATAACTGCTAGAGAGGCCACAGGAAAAAAACCCAACCAAAAAAACAAGTAAACGAAACAAAACAACCAGCAGATGTCAAAAAATCCCAAATGCAAAATTATTTGGTCAATCTCAAAATTCCTCAAAAATTCTATTGTAAATTCACTTGGGGTTTTCTATGTGTTGTTTTGGTTTTTTTAATAACTATTGTGGTTCTGTAATAAGAAATGTATTTCATACTTCAACTTTTAGTCATATCACTCTAACATATTCTACTTTATTTCTAAAAAGAACATATATAATGTCTAGTTCATATAATTACACCAAAAAAAATTCTGAAAACCAAATGAAAATTTGGGTTCTGACAGAGTTTGTAGATAGTCTTAGGGGAATGGATTCCTCCTTTAGTACATTTGGAGTCCAGCAAAATCTGCTCTTTCTTCACTGGAAAATTGCAGGGCACGTGGATTTGCTGAAGCCTTGAGTCTCCAGCATCCTGGCCACGACTTGTCTCATTCAAGTGAGAGATAATTACAACAGATAATGGCAGCCTCACAATTTTCCAGAATTATGCAAAATAGGAGATGAACTACTGTTGGAAGAAATAAGAAAGCCAGTTCCCAGCAGTCAGGTGTTGTCAGAAGGCACCAGTCTGTGGGGCAAGGGCAAGCAGGGGGTCGATTTCTGAGAAGGATCACAGGACCTACTGCCTAAAGACCAGAACTGCTCTGCCTAGTAAGCATACTGAGAAACACTTCCTTGAAACACAGTTGAAAATAATAGTCCTCATATTTTATGTCAATGGGTAATTTCAAAGATAAGCCACAGCTCTCTGTGTTTTTTTATGAGGGTAGGAAGCAGGGAATGAAATATTTCAGAGTACTAGAAGATTAATATTACTGTGGGATTCAAAAGTTCTGGTGTAGAGTTTAAACACTATTGTAATGAAACTTGGTCTCTCTATGCTGTGAAATACACATACTCTAATCATTTCACGACATTTCTCACACAAACACAAACGCAGAATATTTTATCACAGTAAATAATTTTAAAAGTCATGGACAGATGAAACGCCATCAAGTATATGAACTTTAAACAATGTCTTTGTGAATCACGTGAACTCTACAACCTTCCAAACTCCCCCTGCTACAAAAGTATAACTTAATGTTATGATTTTCAATTTTTAAATGTAAGGCTATTAAGAAATGCTGAATTCCATCACATGGGATTCTGTGATCTTTCCAGAACAGATCGAGTCTTAGATGTACAAATTATGTCTTACAACTAAAGATATAATTCACATGTTTAAGGCTCCTGAGATGCTTAATCAATAATGCTCTGAGTGAATGTGTTTTTAGAGTCTATGAGCCATTACCCTGCAAAAGCTGTAGGTTTGTAGCAGGAATTTTGCTGTCTTCATGTGGAAACTCATCAATGCTTATTGACATCTCTCTGTTTAATTGCAATTTAAATCACGGTGTATTTCATTAGATCTCAAAATGGATTACAATGCCCCATTAATTTTGTAGTCATGTATAGGAAACTTCTAGTGACTCTATGGGTTGCATATAGGCCTTGGTTTGTGAAGGGAGGTCCTACTGACATCAGTGTGAGTTCTGCACATGGACTGAAGGCATGACACGGCCCATTATTCTCAATTTTCCATAGTACAGTTCTCTGAGAGAACACATCACAGTAGAAATTACTTATCTGGGATGCATCAATAAATATATTCCAGGTTTATTATCAAGATTGAAAAAATTCAAACATTTTCTGTACCCACATAGTCATACTTTTTTCTAAATTATATTGTCTTTCCTTTTATTCTTTTCAGATAGAACATATAAAACCATCCACATGAAAAAAACAATCTGCTGATGAAAAAGCTTGTCACTTATATTACCAGCAGAGGAATCAATAATAGATCTTAACTAACTACAACTAGGAGCTCTGTCAGTGATTTCAGATAGAAAGAAATCATTTCATGGAAGTCTTCTACTATTCTATTTCAAAATACTGAGAAAACGTATTTTAAAAAAAAATCTTAAGTATGTGTTGGCAAAAGATGGACTGGCAAGTAGTGGAATGAACTTTAATGGTGTATTCTGTAAGGAGAGGCAGAGCACAGGGTGGGCAGGATATAACTAGCAATGATGGTGTAAAACTTAGGAAAAAATATACACAGAGTATCAATAGGAAAATGTGTAATGCTGAGACTTTTTAATGTGTGAAAGTAAAAGTAGTGGTGATTCTGTTCTCTGTGCTATACACATGGAGCACTGTAACACAGTGTTAGAAGCAACTGATGTTTGGTTAAAGACCTTTGACCCTGCAGCTTTCATGCCATGCATCAGGATCAAACTCCAAGCACTTGACACTAATCCAGACCTTAAAGACGCAGCCTTCACTGGAGACATGGCAGTGCTTCACCCCGAACTGTGCTCTTGCAAGTTAAAAGGTGGGAATGGTGCCCAGTGCTGTACACTTCTTTGACCCCACTGCTACCTACCTATGGAGTGGCAAACCAGACTTGTAATCAAAGCAAATTATTCATCATCCTAGCAATAAGATTTTTAGTCTTCCCTCAACAAAGAGGTCAGTTCAAGGCAGTTTAGCAATATAAACAGGGCTTGAGCAAAAGCAGAGCAATGAGGGAAAGCAAGGACTTCTTGTACCTGCCAATGCCAGGGCAGCTAAGAAGACAGAGGCAGAAAGTACCCTATTCCTTTCCCAGAGCTGGCTCTCCACACCACCAGCACTGCATGCCCCAGCATCATAGCTCTTCTTTTCTCCCCAAAACGAGTTCTTTGCCCAGAACCAGTCCCAAGCTGGGGCAAGTCCAAAAACTCACGACATGCACACAGGATCACCAAGCTGCAAACACTGATCTTGTCTTCTTTGGGTGCAGCTTGGGAGAAGCAAGAGTAAACAGGCAGCTCAAGTTAATATTCAAGCTCTGGTTTACTGCTTCAGAGGAAAGCGAGTCCCATTTTTAACCCAAATTAGATACTGATTAGAACTAGGACAGAGTGATGTTAAGGACATAGAGGCAAAACCTGAGAAACTATAAAAGTGCCTTTACAAGGATCCAAGAAAGTCAGTAAAACTTCTAATATTTTCAGCCAGCACATTCATCAGTTCCAAAGACACCCTTGACCCCTCCCTACACCCTTCAGAACATTAGCACTAAGTCCTTCTGGTAGATTTTCTTCAGAAAGACAATGATGCACCTGTGATCTGAGCAGGGATTTGGGGCGGATCCACATTCCTCAGGCACTTCAGAGACCTCATGAATGGCACCACTGCCCACATCACCCAGAAACTCATTTCCTCTGATTATGGCAAATCATTATAGTGACCCTGAGAGCCAATGAAACCTGCCAGTAAAGCTGAAGTGGTCCTGATTCCCCAAAAACTTTAAAAATACCCACAGCGCTTTTTTCCCGAAGTTGAAGACGGACTCGTTGGGGATTGGGAAAGACCTTGCTTGCGTAAAATGCATATAATTTAAGAATTGCATAGGGCAAAAAAGCAATGGACCATGACAGTGCTGAGCTATTTCCTATCTATCCAACTGGTGTTTTTCCAGGATTGATAATCCATTGTTTGCTTTTATATTGAACTTGTTAATCACTGTGGTATGGATCAGAGAAATTGCTATGGCTCAGCAAGTTGCTGCAAAGGTTTTTTATGGATACTTTCGATGGACTAGATGCCTTATGCTGAAACATCATGCTTACATCTTTGCTATTACATGGAGGAGGAAAATAAACCCTATCAGAAATAAACAATCAACATGGAAAACAGATAGCTTTGAATCGTGTTCTGACTCGTAAGAATTTTCCCAGTAATGAATTCCACTGCCACCACTAACTCCAGCTGGAAAATGGAGGTTTCGAACACAGTCAAGAAGAATCCATCAACAGTTGAAAAAGCCACAGCACCTATTTAAATCCACATCATCTTGTGTGATCCATTTTTACAAAGCACATGCTGAGTGCTGTATATGAACTAACAAAGTGAGAAGTAGGACAGGAAGCACAGAGAAATCTGATATTGGAATAAAGGGAGGGCTGAAGCTACCAGTGAGGATAATGCTGAACCTAAATGCTTACTGTACTTCCTTATTAAGGATTGGGCTTAGCCACACTAGAGCCACCTACTCACCACTGAAGCCCTCCTTCTCACTATTCTCCTCAGCCCTTTTTATGTTGTGCTGCAGAGAAGGCATGGGGAAGTTTTGAAAGGTGCTTCATCTTAGTGTCAAGAAGCTTTCCCACCATCACCCATTGTCCCTGCTCCTTCACTGTGCCTGTGCTTGTGAAATTCAGCACTTCTCAGCACTCTCATCACTGGCAGAGCTGGATGGGAGGAGCACAGTGCTGAGCTGTAGGATGAGCAGAGGAGTGGATCCTCTGAAGACCTCAGTTCTCTTTCTGCTCCGGTTAGTGACAAATTTCTGTAGAACTGGTTGTCAGAAAGAATGTCCTGTCTTTTGGCAGTGCTAGGATAGCACACTGGCTATCTTTCAGCTGCTGCATTCATTGCTAAGGCAAGGCACCAGCCTTTTTCATTCAGGAGTGTCTTAAAAGTGTAGATTCTGCCCCTACTTTAGATCAGTCTTTTCTCAGGCAGGATATGCCTGGGACCACCAAAGTTGGTCTCCCACCTAATCAAGGTGCAGAGGAGCTATGTAGGAAGCCCGTGCACAGTAGGCAGAAACAGGCCACTGGAGAGCATGTCAGATCTGGGATGGAGCCACTGGTTCACACGACATCAAGCTTTCTCATCGCTTGGCAAAGGGACCAATCCAGAACACTCAGGGGAAGGGTTCTCATTTCAGGGACATTTCACACATTTGAAATAGGAACTGGTGAAGTAAAGAAGTGTCAGTACAGAGGTGTCAGTGTCAGGATGGGGAAGGGAAAAATTAACAAAATATTCACATTTAAGGCAGTATTAGCACTTAAATTGCTGTTGCTGTGGTATCTGATACCCTGCATTCTGTTAGGCAGCAGTCACAGAGAAATTAATTCTGTTTTCTTGCAGTCCATGTAATCATACCTGAGTACAAGTTATATAGTGGATCCAGTCACAAGAGCAGAACACTTTAGGAGGTGCATAGCTGTAGACTAAGCCTGGGTAGTAAAATTTTTTTTTCCTATATTTTTTAATTACATGGAAATATTAACAGAGTTTCTTCTTCTGATTTTTTCTTTAATGACTGCTTTCAAAAGACAGTAAATAAATTAGGCTCTATTGATCATGAAGCAATAGTTAGTACTTTTGATCCATGCAATTAATAGAAAAAGATAATGTGTGAAATGCATGAAGCATGTGCATCATGAGTGAGTATTGTCATCAGTAGTCTTGCTTTTCAATAAAGAAAAAATTTGGGGAAATTGGTCAAACAGCTATTGCTATTGCATCCACACACTGCTGATTTCTAATATTTTTTCTAAAGATCAGTAATGATATTCTATTAGAGTGATGAGACCAGAATTAAATTAAATAACTACGTGCCTGATTCATGAAAAACAAAAAAATACCTCCACAGCCAGGGGCCATTATTTCTGTAATTTTTCCATGGAAAATTCATGGTCTGTATTCAACTTCTAGTTCAAAAAGAAAAGTTTTCAATTTATACAGATAGGATTTTATTTTCACAATCAGTTCCAGAGGAATGACCTAACTACTAAAAGGAAAAAAAACCCTCCACTGCCTATCTCAGAAATACACCGATCATGTAACAAAACTCAAAAATATTTTCTTCTAAAATTTATTTGTCCACACCCTCTGCAACTGTAATCAGAGAAGAGTAAAATAGGCACACAGAAGAAAACTTAGGGCTATAAAACTATATTAATAGGCCCTTTGCTTTTTATACATTAGTGTAATTCCCATTACTGAACAAATAGAAATACCAAAAAGTTTTTTAAAGCATGAATATAAATAAAGATAGGAATTTAAGTAAAACAGAGAGACGTGCTGCACTTCTCTGATGTTCAAGGAGTATGTTCCATTCAACAGCTCACACTAACTTGTTTGCTCACAGCACATCTCTAAGCAAACTGTAGCAGCATTGTAAATACCGTTTTCATTTTACTCTTTAGCTCACAATCTTTTTTTCCATCATGAGCAAGAGCTGTGTACCTTGGAGAGATATCCCAGCCAGCTGAGAGACAAATGATGTGGGTAGCATAACTTTATGAAAGCACAGTGGTTAAAGGAGCTGTATGAGAGATTCTGCTTGAAAAAAATCAGATGAGTATTGCCTGCTGGTTAGAATATTCCTGTAAAGGCCAAATCATATCATATTTCGAATTTGGCAAAATATTTACAATATTATTTTTACATTTTCCAGTATGATTTTTATTAAAGTATATCCTTGTTCAGTAAAGAACAAGCTCAAACCGCCTACCACAAAGATATTATCCACTCTTGTGCTGAGAAGTAGCTTGCTTTCTAAAGTTACAAAGAATATTTCAAATTAATGGAAGAAAAACAACAGGAAAAAAAAAAATCTCCTCAGTTTGTTTACAGTGTACTTTTGACAGTGCTTTCTGTGTGGCCAGTGCTAGCATTTCCTTTAGTTTCCCTCCGTTTGTGTGTGCAACTCTCACAGCCACAGAGAGATTATTTGTAAAGATATATATCTATGTAATTGATAAACCACAAAACCTGGCCAAAAGATGCAGTGGAGGCCAACTCACTGAATTTTAATCCTGTTTTTAAAGGAGTAGATTGCAAGTTTTTAGGCATGGCTTAAACTTTTAGTGGATTAAATAAAAATCTGCAAACTATTATTTTCCACCTTTTTTTTTTCAGAAAAGTTTTCTTTCCACTTCAAATATTAAATTTCCATGAGGAAAATTTTCTCCAAGTGCAAAATGTTGTCTGAAAACAGAACCTACTCGCTGCTTTAATATTCCTACTTCAAGAAAGTAACTTACTGATCCCAGATGACAGCAAGGATACAAATAGAAAAATCTCTTTCACGTCATTTGTTTAATGAATTTTAATAATAATTTATTACTTTTTCTCAGAGAATACGTTTCTTTCTAAATGCTGCTCTCAGCAAGACAGAAAAGTGAAAAAGAAAAAGATACTTATTTGAGTATGGATTGCAGGATCAGGCCCATTGATCTTGGCATACTTTCTGCTTAGCTTGCAACACAGCAAAAAAATATATAAGACTCCTAAGGCCTTTTTCAGGTACATATACTACAGTTTCCTGCAGCTATAAATCCTTTTGGTTTAAAGAATTTCGTCCCAATTACCAAAAAAAAGTACATTCAGCCCCAAGGCAAATTCTTTCTTACATTTTTGTTTGTAATTTTAATATTAGCTTTGCTTCCTAAATAATTTCTTTAAGATCTTCAGGCTGTTTTACACTTTACTATTCCCTTTTTAGGCATTTTCTGTCTTTAGATTTCTATTTAATACTTGTTTATGCATTTCTCAATAATTTTAATACATAACCTTAAAAATAAAATCATACCTTTTCTGCTATGAAAACCCTTTGCTTTAATACAAATACAGTGATTTAAGCACCCTTCTGGGGTTTTTTAGCTGTTAGTGTTTCTGGTTTCAAATTTTAGCATCATTATTTAAAATGAAGGAAAAAAATCAACTTGCAATTTAGACAGTTACCAAATTACTAAAACTAGTGGAGCAACTCTTAATGAGTGAAACCATTAACAATTTTCTGACTGCAGCTCCTGTTCAAATACCTTGGACACCTTGTTAGCACAGAATGAGGTGTTCAATCAAGACACTGGGAATTGGAAGTACCAGGGCACAGTTTTGAGTGGTGATTACAAGGGCATGAGTGTGAGTGCCAAAGTAACAGTCTTCTACACTGCAGGAAGCTGAGAAACCTTCAAGTCTACATTTGTAAATCAGCCTGGATGATTACAGCAGTCACAAGCAAAGAACATATGAAACAATTATTTGCACCGTTCTTTCACTCTTTTAATTTGCTCTTAAAATGAACACAGTGATATTAAGAGCCATTAGTGCTTTGTCTTTGAAAATTCTGCGAGATTTCGTATCTTTCCAAGCAGCATCTTAAATTGCTTAAAAGTAGAAATGTAGAACAAAGAACTATTGTTTTCTGATTGTTAAATCCCTTTCACATCAATAATCTAAGCTTAAATTAACATTCAGATATGTCTTTGAATTTTCTTAGAAAGTATTTGGTTTGTATGTAGAAGTGATGCAATTTTAAGCCTTCTACTTCTCTACTTCTTAATTGCTGTGACAAAGACAGTTTGCCTTTCTTAAATGAGTAAATTTTAAAAACATATTTTGTCACATTATGTTGTAGATGCAGATCTACTTCCATTCTATTAAAGCAAGAGAGTACCACTCTTTGGTGTTAACTTTACTACTTGAATTTTATAAAATAAGTCCTTTATAATAGCTTCCATACAATCCACTAATTTTTTTGTTTAAATCCATAAACTGTAATCCATGTAGAAATAACCCTGAACATTCCTAAAACTCATATTTCAGACACAAAACTTGCGATTAGGAGCTACAGTCATATTAAGATAAGGAATTATTGACTAAGGCAGTGATGAGAAATAGCAAAGAATTAAATTATCCCCAGTGAAAAACTGGGAAAGTATAACATATTTTTAAAAAATTAAAAGTATCCTGCTACATTTCTATGGTTCATGGATATATAAATAGTATATATATACAAAACTCTAAGATTTTACTGCTTCTGGTTTGAAGAAATAAATTGTAGTGGAAAGTATCTAAAAACTGCTGCTTTAATTTAAGAGAAATATAATGTTTCTGCTATGAGCTTTTTGGACAGCTCATCTTATGCCTTTTATAGAAATAAGTAAAGCATATTATGGGCTTAATTAGCATCTCAGCTGTACTAATTGCTTATATAAATACACATAGAAATTAATTTTTGTTCTTTTTGATCATTGAGAAATATTATGCAAGAACTTTTCACACAGGACCATTTTCTTACATGTATTATTGTAGGAACATAAAATACTTACTTGAAATTACTACATTTTTATAATAATTATTTCCTTGTAGAATTCTGTTTTGAGCCCTGCAAAAATAGCTAGTTCTCCAATTTTAAATACATCATTATGTCTAACAAATCCTGAAATGCTGTCATATCTGTGTCTGGCTTTACTACTGGTTTCTGGAAACTCCTCAGAATAAATCTTTAAGCATTACAAGAAACAGATCATTCTGATTCTGTATCTAATATTTGAAGACTCAAAAATTATTAAAACAATACAGCCAACCTGTACTAAAAACTCCAGGCTGGGATGTACGTCTCTGTTAATGACACACTGGGGAACTAAATTGTGCTGTAGGGAATGCAAAAGTGCAACACTGGGGATCGAAATTATGCTGTAGGGAATGCAGAAGTGCAACATCTCTGCTGCTATTTTGCACTTGATTTTTTTCCACGTAACTTTAAATTATGTATTACTGTAAATTTTATACCTCAGGGTCCTGAAGCTTTCAGGTAATATTATAAAGTTACATAGCACTTAAAAATATAGCTGAATATTCTCACCCCTCCCCCGCTGCCCAGCTATACCTACCAGCAGCTGAAAAAAGCAGTAATTGAAATTAAAGGCTCCTCCAGCACGTAGGAACGTCTGGGTTTAATAACCGGAGGGGTTTCAGGTGCAGAGGGCGCTGTTGTTCGTGTATTCTGCAAGCATTTCCTGAGCAGGAAGGAAAACAGGAATCCAGCAGTTTAATGTTTATATTTTTAAGCTTTCCATAAAATGTTAGTGGAATTGCTGACATATAGATGCTACCTTCCACAGTATGTGATGAGTTTCCTGAAATAAATCCTTTTCGTGGCAGTATGGAAAGGAGATGCCAGCTCTCGTCACCAAAGCGAAATGTTTTCCACTGTTTCCACTTTACAGTCCATTTACCTAGATTTTATAACCCAGCCACAAGGTTCCTTCCATCACACATTTTCATATAAGGACATTTCAGTCATTTTTATTTTAAAAGCACACCAGATGTGTTTAAGTGTAACTTGCAATGCAAAGTGTGAAAACAATTTGAAACACATCACATCACTTCAGTGGCATTCTTAAACATTTCTTTCTTTCTCAAATATTCTTTGCAGTTCATAAGTAATTGTTTCAGGTGTTTTGTCCATAACAAATTATTAACTAATTATACCCACAAAAACCAGTAGAATATACCATTTACATCTTGAAATAATTTTCTGCACCATAACTTTTCTTTTGAGTTTTAGGTATGCATTTATTAGAATTATACCTCCACACACATAACTAACAGCTTTAAAGACATCATTAGTTCTTTGAAGTAAATTGTTTTCTAAATCCCTATACAATGTACTACATCTTGTCATGCATTCACATTTTCTCTTTTCCCCCCACTGATGGAAAAAACCCACCCTGACTAAAAAAAGAGTGAAAAAAACCCATAAGTAGAAATCTTAATGACAATTTAGATCCACTGAAAGTCAGGAAACTTACAGTTACAGCTGAAATTTTGGTTTAAACTTGAATAATTGTACCTAAGGTGTTTATCTGGACAGGAAAGGATGGTCATCCTGCAGTCCTTTTCTGGAGTCACTGGAAGTTCGATCTCAGTGGGAATTACAGATTCAGGCATCAGACATCCTGGATCAGCTCCTCTACTGAGTTTCCTGTGCTACCTAAGCCCAACAGGGTGTATTAAAGCCAAAGCAACAGGCTTTGTCCAGTTCCAAGTTGTAACTTTAAATCAAACTAAACTGCTCCAGCAACTTTATTAAGTTCAACATTTATTTACCCATAAAATCTGACCTTACCTGAAAAGTTATTACTTGAAAGAAAGGAATTGAGGAAAATTATGTAACATACTTTAATTTTCTCCTCCAATAAATTTTATTGATTCCTGTATTGCACTACAGTCTAATGCATCCACCTGGGAAATCTGATTTTTAAAATAAAGCTACTAGGCTAAACAATAAATTTTGGGAGAAATAAATTTCTTGTGTGTCACTCTTGCCATGGGGCTCTCCAACTTTTGCAAAACATGTTAAAAGAAATATAATATTTCAATGAAACTAAAAACCATCAGAATATGTGGCTGACTGAATTTTCTCTTTGCATAAGGTTTGTATTCCCCATTAACCAAAATTTTACCTGGTTAAAACAGTGCCTAAATTCTAATAAAACCTGGCCATTGTTAGTTTTTCTCCTTGAATCACTGCTCATTCAAAAGTTTCCCACCTGATAAAGGCTTTAATATAACTGAGACAAAGTTGCGTTTTATGATTGGCAAGTTCTTTGCGCCCCAGCTGCCCCCCAGCCTGGCGGACTGGGGCTCCAAGATGCATTTTGGCTCTGTCTTTATGTCAAATCACTGCCATCAAAACAATGGTGCATATTACATGAAAATCTTGTGCAAATGAGCCATAATGGAAGTGAATGACAATCTTGTAAGACCGTTCAGCAGGATTCTCCTTTGATCTGAAATACTGTTAATCTTTCTCAAACATAGCACTAAGTATACTTGGCAAATCCTGGATGAGAAAGTCCCCATAGTGCGGCTCTGTGGACAGCCAGCCCGAAGCCAAGGACATCCCGCCACAAAAAGGGGCACAGCCACAAGAGAGGAACACACCGACACTCAGCCATGAGCTCTGCAATTCCTACAAATTTGTTTATGATTCAAAGACCTCTTCACCCATTTCCTTCTCCTGAAAAGCTAAACAATATGTTTATTTATTCTTAATAATGGATATCTGCTGCTGGATCACAGCTTCATTTAATTAAGGAGCTGCAGTATTTAAGGTATTAAAATCCATGTTTCGAAAAAGGTTTGCTTTTACAAAACACAGGCCTTATTTATTCACAGCTTAAGAAACAGCCTCACTCTAAATTATAGTTTTAATATGATGTTGTGGGGAGAAAAAATTCTAGCAATGTAAGGCAAGATTTCTCATTGGTAACAAAAGCACGATATAGGAGTTTATACTTTCCAAATGATGCTTAAAGCAAAGATCTGGAACAGTATGTCTCAAATGAGGTCATACATCAACTTCAGGAGAGTAAAACCTCTCCTTAGTCTATATTACAGCCAACTCACACCTTTTTGTTGTGCAGCCAAATATGCACGGCGTCTGTAGACGAATGCAAACAGAGTAAATCATGTTGATTCAGTGCTAGTAGGAAATATGCCTCTTCAGTTGTGCGCTGCTTTTGAAGTACTGCCTAAAAATCAGTGTTGGGCTTCAAAGAGAGGGGATTATAGCCTTTATCCAGCAATTAATATGGCTGAAACTCAGAATGTCAGCACCTGACGACTATACAGGCTGGACAGTAGCCTAGTAGGGGTCCAGTCCCCCTCAAGAATTGGAATTTACAAGAAAAATTCGTGCATAAATAATATAAATTATAATATATAAACCGAAACATTTTGGAAAGGGGGACAAAATTTTAACTTCTAGTGACCTGTCTATATTTTGACATGTGGGGAAAAGGGGGAGTTGTGGTGTCCCTTGACCTTTAACCTGCCTTATCCACCTAGATCATTTTAATCTCCCACCAACTGTTAAGCAGAAAAGAGTGCTATTAAAGAGAAAGCTATTCCTTTTGCCTTCTTACATAGATCAGATGACAACCTCTCCAAGTCCCTCCTCTCTGTCAGAGTTCAAGGGTTCAAAAATGGTCAGAATATCAAGCAACAGAAAGCCAGCAGTACTGCTGCAAAAAGAGTTTAAGGACTTCGTATTATGCAAAAGGGGTTTTTAAAAAAGGGACATTCTATTATTTTTGAAGTTTTACTCCCTGGTTTACTGTTTTTTTAAAATAGATACTTTAATTTAAGAAGATCACAGAGCTTCTAATTTGAGAGGGAGGAAAATTCTTACATTACTATGATATGGGCCCAAACTTGTAGCTACCTAATAATCTTTTTCATATTAATTCTTTATATGCAGTTTCTGAGGTTTAGGTCACATATACATGCATTTATCAATAGTGTCGTACTGTAAATAAAATGAACACTTAACACTCTAGTTCTAGACAGTGTGTCGGGAAATAAAGTAAAACAAGATAAAATGAAGTTAAATAAAATAACATGGAGCATGTAGTCTTTTAGTTCATAACCACCCTCAGATGGCATTTCCACAATGCACCCTATTCCTCAGAGAACATCCAAGCTTTCTACTATTTCTCATTCTTAACCACAGATAGTTGTTATAACACGTTTCTTCCCAGAATTTCCACTTTCTTTGAAGAAAATATCCCCTGAGTACCCATGCTTAATGTACTTATGGAAAAGCAACTCTATATCATGACAAGCTAAACAATATGGTTCTATAATAAAGAATGTGCGATATTAAATGCAGAGTTCTTATTTCAAAATGGTAAAAAATCAGTTTGAGGGAAGGAATATAATTGCTCAACATAATATAAATGGAATGGGTGCAAGCTGAATGTAATTTTTAACAGAGCCCCACTTTCTAAATATACATATAATGTGTTTGTGTGCCTGTGTACAGAGACATGATAAACAATAGAATTTAGAAAACTGTGTTAGATTTTGGCTTTTGCATTAGGCCCTTCATATCCTGTGTATCCTCAAACACTTAACAATGTTTCCATTGTACTTAACTAAATACAGTAATGGTAGTGCAACAACACAATGGCCTATGCTCTGCCTTAGACAGACGAGCCTGGCGTGTGACAGTGAGTTTTGGCTGGGAAGGAGGCTTAGCCAGCCTCTTTTCACAAAAGTGCCACAGCAATATTGCCTAGACAGGCAGCAGGGACAGGAGAAAGGGATTTTGGATTAACATCTCATCTCATGAAGGACAGCGCCTCAAACAGTTCAACACCTCCCCGGTGCTGCACTGCCATGTCAGCATTAAGAATCAACCCAAGTCCTGGTGGGAGACTTAAACTTGTGACCTTCTAGCCAAGAGGTAAGAGCACTGCTGGCTGAGCCACACTGTCATTATTGATATGTGATTGCGTGGGCTGACATCAGTGTTGACTACAGTTTGACCTGAGAGTGGAAAATTGATGCCCGCACAGATTTTAGAAGTAACCCACATCTTACAGAAAAGCTGAGGGTTTTTTCAGTATTGGAATTTACCTCTTCTACTAGAGAGCTGTAGTTTCCAGCCTAATCTCTAAATACTGACTTCCTAAACACCTTAAAGGAATTGGAATACCTTTCAGATACATCTGGATTCACAGTATTTAAATGAAAATTTTTAGTTTAGCTTATAATGTTTTCCAGGTAGAATGCATTTTTATGGTGAAGTTCCTGGTGGAGGGGGGAAGATTGGTACAGGATTTCCAATAATTAAGATTAAATATATATTTACATTTTCCATGGCAGTAAAAGACCTCTAAGGCACTTTGCACCTATATAAGCCATGGTATTTCTCCAAGACACTTTAATATCAGTAGATAAGATACAAAAAGGGGTAAGAAAAGTGTTCAACTGGTATCGTGTGCTATGCAGAGCAAAGGAAATCCCCTTGGGGAATGTTTTCATTACATTACAACATACATAAATTTGATAGGGAAGAAATTATCCATCTGATTCTGCTTCTGCTGAAGTTGCCATTACCAAATTAGACAGTTGATGATTGCAAACTTGGACCCAGTCACTGAAGACTCATTCCAATTTGACAGTGATGCTAACCCTATTTAGCAGATGTTAAAATTTGAGCATCTGAAGACCATCTAGATTTGAAAAGTGATGATGTAAAAGGGTGTTGTCTGGAGCAGAGGTACATTGTGGGTGTAGATAAACTTTGGAATAAATCTTTAGCTAGTAGTCCAGACAGGTTTAGATTTATAGTTTATTTTTTTTTTTTATCAGAACTTATAATTGGTGCTTATCCCAAGCTGCTAGCACTACACAAAATTTAATTTAGAAGCACAAATCATAACAGAAAGTAAAACTTTGCCAGATACTAGCAATAACAGTATCAGCTAATTCTTACACATAAAAGAATTTCTCTCTCTCAGCAGATATCTCAGGGCAATCATATGTTCCTAAAGATACACTGAAAAGACGAACGAATGATTTGACTGTGGGTAATATCCCACAACCTTGTTTAATCAGATTTTAGCCTTCAAATCCTGCAAAGTCAGCTGGTTTCACGAGTTTCTGATTGCTTCAAAATCAGAAGAGTGAAACAATGAATTAGAGCTCATCATCCACAGCTCTAATTCGGGACCAAACACTGGCAGAAAATACTCCAGAACGTGTATACAAGCCTCAGCTTCATTTCTCCAGCCGAGGTAGGAAGTGTTTAACTGTAACATCTTTTTTCCATCTGTTCTCTTTTTTTTGTACAATATCTTTGCTTGTTTATTAAAATGGTCACTGCTGTGATCCTGTTTTTACCTGGGGAGTTGACTGGATTTAAAGATGACACATAGCTGTATAAATCCTATATTTACTCTGCCTTCTGTAAAGATGTGCCTGACTGACCAAAAATAACTTTCAGAAGCCAAAAAAAAGTAGTAGAAAGGCAGGGTGAGGGGCACCAAGGGGGTTATGTGTTCTGTGCAGTGTGGTAGATTTACTGGCTGTGGTGTGGGAGCTCAGCCTCTTCCTCAGGAAGCCAGCTCAGTCCTGGAGTACAGTCCTGCAAGCAGGGACTCTCACTGCTGGATTCTGTGCTCTTACCCACTGTTTTCATCAGTTGCTCTAATGAAGTTATCCCTAATCAGACAGATTTAAACCATAATCACACTGAAGATCTTTTACTGAGAAATTTTTTTTCCAGTGAAAACTGAAAAAGTCTTTATGACAAATGATGAAAGCTATTAGCTGAATGGGTTCTGAGAGGTTTGGTCCCAATCTTTGTAATGATTCCATAAATTCATTTTGGATACATGTAAATTTTATATATGAAGCTAAAGAGTCCTGACCTGCAGTCCTTAGTCCATTGATATGGTTTTCTTCTTGTAAATGGATTCTTCTTCTCTGGAATTCATAGGTCAATTCAATCATCATTATTATTATTTTATAAAAACTATTGACATCTATGACTCTATGGATTACTGTACAAGGGCATTTGTTCTTAGAAGTGGTTCTCTTTAAGTTTGTCAGAAATAATAAGACGAAACAACTTTTATGTATTTCCCAAAACAAAAGCTCCTAAAAATGGACACCAAATAAAATATTAAAATAAATATCTCAGATATTTTATTTGTAACAATGATCATAACTCAAAGCAATTGAAGTCCCCCACCTCTTAACAGTCCTTTTATTTTTCTGGGCATTTTCCTTCCATATCTCCAAAGTGCAGGCCTACAACTCTGGCACTGCTTTGGGATATAGAATATCTACATTTTTCTGAGTGCTGCACCTCGATACCACACATTACACCTCAACTCATCATCAAGAGCTAACAACTTGTGTGGAGTCCTTCCATGAGCTGACTGGGGTCCTTGAAATCCATCTACCCTTGCTGAAAGGCAAGAACCTGAGAGGCAGCAGCCTCCAGCAGCATAATCTTCTCTGCCAGCCCTATTCTGATTTTGTCCTCTACACTGGACTAGCAACAAAACCTCAGCTTTCTCTTCAGCTGTCCCTGTCCCCCTCCAACACCTTGCCGGCCCAAACCTTCCCATCAAACTCACACATCTGCCTGAATCCATCTTGGGCACCTCGTCTTCACTTATTTTGTAGTACACTGCCACCTGGTACTGTCTCTATGCGCACACCTTTGTCTTCCACACTGCTTCTGCCATTACCACCACCTCTATGCTGGAGATCTTTCATGTCGGAGCCAATTGCTATGGTTACAGGCAATCTGCTGCATGTTTCATCTCCAGGAGCTGTAAATGAGGGAGTTTTAACAGCATTTGAGTAAGCACTGCCTCTTCCTTACATGGAGAACACAGCCCCATTCAAAATCATCTATCCACTAGTTGCTGTTGCATCATATATATTACACTAATTCTACCCAGATGTACAGATTGAGAATGAGCTCGCCTCTTGTGAGAAGCAACAGCTATAGGATTTCTATTTTATGATCTTCTTCATTTTAACAGTGTAAGGTTACCATTTCAGTCACACGCCTTTCTGGTTACGCAAGCTCAGATTCTGACTGTGTGATGAAGTATGAGGGAGAAAAAGATTTTATCTTATTTGTATCTATATATAGTTCTGTAAAATGTTAATGAAATAGAATACACACAGTGTGCATCCTGAAAATAAACCCCACAATAAAAACTACACAGTGTGTTCATTCTTTGTGCCTTAAGAAAATATGATTCGTAGCACAGTCAGTTTTAGCATCATGGAGATGAAGTTCATGGCAATTGATAATCAACTAAAATATAATCTTAAACACCAGTCATTCCATTTTATTTGTGTGTGTGTTTGTAATAGGGATGGAAGAGTAGGGGGCATTTCAACTCTGAATTTGGATCTATTTTTACCAGTCTAAAAGATGGACAAAACTGATAATGTTAGTATTTTAATGTTTTAACAGGTGAAAATCACACTAGCTAGAAAAACTGTTTTCATAAATGCACATAAAAAACATGCCAAGAACTGATAGCTTGATATTTCTACAATTTTGCATCAAAATCTGATAAAAACAGCTTGCCTGATTTTACTTCAAGGAATTCAGCCACAAACTCTTTCCATGATTCTGTGTAAAAACAAATCGGCTGATCTCTCATAAACCTCAGTGGAATCAGGATGATCCACACATTGATCTTCACACTTTCAGCTCAGTCTAGGTGTCAACAGACTAAATTCTGGTCCGTTCATCCCTCAGATAAAATATTTAGTTGCTCCTCTGGGGCTAGAGGAGCACAAAGGGCCTCCAGCCCCAAATGGTCGTGAGCAGGAAGCCACTAAACAAAGTGGCCCTGATTAAGAAGTAGCCATGGCCAGGCCAGAGCACGTGGCTTCAGTGCACACCCACACCTCTGGGAGCTGGTGGAGACTGTACAGCAGCACTGACACATTGGCTCTCATTAATTAATGAGGATAGTTACTGTTTCACACAGCAGTTGCACTGGATATTCTCTCCTGGCTTCATAATCGACACCACCACAATCCCTGCGTTGTCAGGAGCTGCTGCTCGTGTCTCTGTGTATCAGAATACAGCCCAGTGCAAAGCCTGCTCCCTGCATCCCAGCGCTGCCTGCAGGTGAGGGGCCTGCTCATGGAAAGCTCATTCCACCCTGGCTTTGGCTCCCTTCCCTTCCTTCCCGAGGGCTGTGTAAAGGCCCTCACCAGCACTGCCCAACAGGAGGGAGTCCCTCCCTGGAGAGAGCCTGCAAAAGTGCCCTTGGACACTGCTCACTCCCTCATCCTCTGCTGTCTCCCATCCTCAACTGCTCCTCACCCAGCTGGTGCTGCAATCTAGTCCAGTGTGAAACTGGAACAATCGATGGGAAAACAATTCTCATTTGTAATCACACCACCATATTTAGATTTGATACAATGCAAAAATAAAACAAAGTTGGGCCTGAATTTGGCTTTCTGTCTGTAACTTTTTAAAAAGGGATGGTGACAGCTGAATGAAATCCATATATCCCTTAGGCAAATGACTTTCCCTTCCAAGAATAAATCTCTACAAAAATAAGATTATGCACAGTCATTTCAGGGCCCCAAAAAGAACATGGTCCACAAATACAGTAATTATTTGATTAT
The DNA here is from genome assembly GCA_013397175.1 of Platysteira castanea. NCBI lineage: Eukaryota > Metazoa > Chordata > Aves > Passeriformes > Platysteira > Platysteira castanea. The sequence goes on from VYXC01008640.1 coordinate 1,319,051, forward strand.
ATATTTTAATAAACTCTCTTCCAGTTAACAGTGTGGCTTTTAAGTCCCTCCCTCCTTGGAGTTTAGTTACTCCCCTGACTTTGCTGGGAGGAGCACGTTCAGAAAGCTGTTACACACACATCAAATTCTTGGAACTGGCAGTACAAACCTAATCTTGGAAGGAGATGAACCTAGGACAGCAGAAATGCATCTGTAATGCACCTCAGTGGACAGTACGGGACATCCATGGGGAGCATCTGCTGAGTGCTGCACCCCTCAGCTCAGCACCTCGTTCTGGCAATGTGGGGCTTTGTTTTGTCATGACACAGAGGTAGAACAACTGCAGTGCAAGTCTTGGTGTACCTGACAACAAATAAATGCCCTCTTCAGCTCCAAGTCTGCATTTGTTCGTCAGCTTAAATACGGTGTGAGAAGATTTTCAGCATGAATTTACCAATGTGGTTTGGAAATTTTCACTTAAAAATCTTAGGCTTGTTTTTTTTTTTTAGCATCAATTGATTCCCGCTTTTAAATTTATGGGGCCTTCACACTGTTTCCTGCTGTGGTCATCATCAGGTCTTGGCCCCTGGATCATGAGGAAGCAAGGCATGAATGGCAGAAAACCCTGTGGCTGTCCTTATCTACAGAATGGCAAACACAAGCTGAGCTCTGTGCAAAGTCTGCTAGGCTGTCAAAGAAAAATCACAAAGGATTCCCTTCTCTCAGTGAACTAATATATTTCTGACTTTGCAAAAGTATTTTACTTAGCCACAGTTGCATCATATCTGAAATTATTTTATGACCTGAGGCATTTGTAGCAGGCCCATCTGTTCTCTCATAGTGGCTCTGAAAGGATTGCCACCATTTCATTCAGCGTTTGAAAATGCCAAAAATGAAACAACTTTCATATTTGTTTGAGATTTACCAGAAAAAGAACACCACCAACAAAAGAGAACACAAATACTCTCAGTCTGTATCCTTCCAAGCCAACATTTTAACTTTTCAAATATAGCCACAAAAACCCATGACAATTGTCACTAGAAAAGCAACTGAAATCCAGCTAGCAATGAAAGGAAAAGTGGCTGAAGGTTAGGAGCTATTTGGTAAACTACAGCTAGCTTTTACACTTGTGATTTTTAAAAACAAACCTTTAATTTTGAAATTCACAGTCTCTCCACCATTACAAGCCCCTTCAGGGCAATGATCTATCAAGTTCTGACTGTTTCAAACTGTTTGTGCTAGATTCAGCATCTATCACTCCTCAGACTTGCTGCACATTTAGCCACAGAGCCAAGAAACAATAATTTTCAATTAAGAAACCTGGAGAAGACTTGGGGACTTGATTTATGGTGCATGACTAATTATCAAATAGCTAGCCTAATGAAAATTAAGCTGCTGGTTACTACAAAGATTTAACTTCATTTTCTTGAGGAGAAGCAGATATGACCCAGAATATAATTTATTGAAGTTATATTATATATTTTAAAACAGGCAAAACAGTGGAAATGATCTAATTAAATTTTTAACTATGATTTAATTTTTTCTCATTTTTTACATTGTACACTATAATGAAGATAGCTCATGTAAACTTATATCTGAATTAAAAGCTTCTTATTGCCTGAAGTTAAAGTGTTATTTTTGGATGGTAATGAAAGAGATAGGAATATGAAGAGCGATATGACAGAAATTGCTTTTAAGGCTCAGTGCATTTACAAGAAAAAGATTCTATTCGGTACAGAGTTGAGGCACAAAAACTAGGTTCAATACTTAGAGTATTTTATATGTAAAATCCTGGTTAAATATTCTGTTTTAGAATTAATTTTAGCTAACTTTAGAAAATAAGTAGGATACTGCTCTATGATGCTTATTTATTTTTAACTCTTTGTGGGCTGGATTCACAGCTTAAAGAAATCAGTGGACTTTCTTGTCTCGAGTATTTTCTTCTTGCTTATAATGGTCTGTTTCAGGGCTGCAAGAGGCCAGCTCTGTGGTTGTGAGTAGCATACACTCATCTGAGCAATCCTACTAGAAACCTCCATGGGGGAAGTGGAAGGTTTACAATAAAACATTAAGAGTGAAGGTAGAGGCCTCTTAATTACTATTTCTGCAGTGAACTCTTGGATAGAAATTCACAACCCTATACATTTAGGGTCTCCAATCATGCAAATATTACATTATTAAGCAGGAGGAATTACCAACCTTTTACGTACCCAATGTAAACAATGTATAAGTCATTAGTCACTGCTATTTTCACCAAACACATTCACATTGACTTTCTCTGGTGTCCAGGGTCTATACAGAAAAAGGAAAAATGAAACAATAAATTCTTCAACAAACACTCATTTGCAGAAGTTAAAAACTGAAGGTATTTTTTCCAAGGAAAAAATAAATCTATTCCTATGGAAGAAGCCAGACTTAGTTTGATGCGTGTCACTGCAAACAATTCTCCCTCTGCTCTGAGCCCTGCACGCAGCACTCCTAGGCTTCGTTTTGTGCACTTAGGCAAAACAATGGGGAAAGAAATATCAAGGTGAAATGACAAAACCCCCTAGATAGAAGCAGCTGGTAACAAGACTGCTCAGGATTGTCACTAAAGATATCAGTCACTGAAAGGGAGAAAAAAGGAAAGGAGGAAAGGATAACTTGATTTATTCAGGAAATTGCTTGTTTCTTCAGAAGGCCTTTATGGGGACCATCACTTTATATTAGAAGACAGCTGGTAACCAGAAAGGGAGTGGGAATTAAATTAATTTCCTATCTAACTCTTTAAAGATCTGTGTTCTGTTCAAGTAGATGTACAGATATGTACAGAGTGCAACTGATGCTTTTCCTTCAGTTTCCCAGCTGCAAAAAAAGCCTAAACCAAGACTGCATATTTTTAGTATTTTCCATACTGAGGCAGCACTAAATCCTAATTAGCTCCATTTTGGCTAGGAAAACTCTACCTACACAAATTTCCTTGATGGTTTCAAGACCCTACGTGCTTACATGTGTGCTCAGATTTTTAGCTCGAATGGGAGACTTTCTCGCAACAGGTTTGGGACAAGATGAGAGACACAGGCACTAAAGTCAAGTAACAATGCCTTGCACTAGTCCACGAGGGAGAAATCCCTCCCTTTCTCTCCCAAGGTGTTCTCCACTGTCCTTCTGAATTACTTGGACTGGCACTGGGAGAGCATGTTGTCTTTGCTCTCCTAAACCCATTGTGTTGAACTGCTGTGAGCTGTTAAACAGCTGCCACAATTCATCCCTGGCCTGGCCATACTTCAATAGTGGGTAAAGTGATTCATGCATGTATGGACTGTAAAGTTTGTAAAGCGCTTCAGGATCCTTTGACATAAAAGCTGCTACATCACTGTAATTTATTAGCTGAGTGTGTTAAGTCTTAATGACAATACCCTCCGAGGTAATGCAGCTCAGACTATTAGGCTGAAATGGTCTTGAAAAGTTTATACACCAAACTAAATGTATATTGTAAAAGCTTCCTCTGTTTGCAGTCTGGGGCCACTGTCTGTCCACAAAAAGACTTCCTTGTCATGGTCGTTTCTTTAGGTTGCATGGCATTTAGGAGCTGGAAATAAACATATACTCAGATCCTTCCTTACACAGTGTTGCAGTGCAATGGAAGTGGTTGCTGCATCCAGTACAAGAGTATTATCTGACTTTAAATGAGGAGAAGGTCTGTGCACTCATGCATAGTTCAAACTATCAACAAAAATGCTGAGGACCTTTGTTCAAAACTTCCTTTTGTCTCCTGATTTACCGCTGTCATCAAATTTTCAAATAACGCCATATGAAAAATACCTACTTCAAGTGAAACCACTTCCTGCAGGGAAATAAAAATACAGGAAAACAGGGAATAAGAAAAAAGGATTGTAGTCTATTTCAGGTCTAGGACACAGCATTCATATTTCCACGTTACCATTGTGGAGCTTCATGTAGAAGAATCTTAGCCATCTGATCAATGATAGATAAAATAAAGCACTGTACTGAGGGATACAATCCTTACACATATACAGTATGAGTTTTCTGTATCTGTAAGATGTTAGAAATTTATTGGAAGAAGAGAAGGAAGTTGATCCGTACATTGAAAGAGATATGGTCCTTCATTATAAAGACCTCTCAACTAAAATTTGGAAAATGTCCTTTTATCCTTTCCCACAAAAATTTCACAGTTCTAGCCCCTCACTGTATTCATTGCTGCTAACATGTAATGTCCTCTGATTTCAATTACAGATTCATATTCCAAGTAGCAAGTTAACAGAACTTGAGACGAAGAGGAGAATTGCAGTCATTTAGTTTGACCTCTCTAGGTCAGGCCACATCTGGGGTACATGGCACTGAATGTCATGGGGACATGGCTATCTGGGCCTCAGGTCTCTCACCGCCACTGCCTTCCAAGGCACACTTTGCCATCCTGGCAATCTTTGGTCTTAGATATGAGAACTGGCATCCCATCACTTTAAAATTCATGCTGTTGAGGTGTCATTTTCCCCAGAACAAGTCAAGGGCTGATACGTACAAACACGCCCTGAGTCATCACCTCTCTGCTCAGACAGGAGGTTTGAGTCAAGAGCAGGTTCATCGTTTCCCAGGTTTACACAGTGGTGTGGTTTTCTCTGTAAAACCAGCAGGGTAATCAGTTAAATGCATCATGGAGTATTATATCTTAGAAATGAATCTACTACCAGTAGATTTTTAAACTCCACAAAAACACCATATGGCGTTTGACTCCTTTTTTAATTTTTTGTCCCATTGCTCCTATTGGTGTTGGCTTCTGGTATAGGTATCTAATGCAAACTCGCTACCTTTTGGAGCTACTATACCCTAGCAAGCAGAGCTGCTGGGGCAGTAGACAACGAATGACGTTATCTAGGAAATGTTCTGTGTGTTTCTTCTTTAAAGCAGTGGGACCCAACCTCTGCTTCTCACTGGGCACTGAAAGAGCAGCATCTTCCAGTTTTCTCAATTGCTAGTGCAATGCTTAATCAATGCAGGAACAAGAGGAGATGGAAACAAAGGAGGAGAAACTACAAGCAAAACAAGGCTTACTTGAGATTTGAATAAATTAACTGCTGATGGAGGGAGATGGAGCAGATGGTCAGTCAGAGCAAGCTAAGCCTAGGCAGTCCTACGAAAAGCAGCGCAAAGCCAAGCAGGCAGCTCGGAGAGGAGGGCCAGCTCAGGCATCCAGGCCTGGAGAGACCAGCACCATCCAGTGCCGGGACAGGCAGGTATCCCAAAGCCCACCAAAAAGAAAACACACAGCCTCCAGAAAACTCTGAGGCAGACTGCTAAAAAAAATAACTAGAAAACCAGCTAAGTATCCACAGCTGTTCAGGCAAAAAAAACCTCTTAACTAAGCACTCACCACAAGATTCACCTCAAAATAACAAGAATCTTATTTGTCCTTTAATCCCCTGTTGGACCGAGAGGCCAGACGAGTTAAGAATCTGTGCTTTGGTATGGTTGTACAGGTTGGAACAGCTGAAAGAGAACAAGTTCAGCGGTCTCAGATCATTTCCCAAAGGGCCTCTCATACCACTGCTGGCAAGAGCTGCCTTTCTCCTTGGCAGCCACAGCCAAGACAAGGACAGAGTGGGTCTGGAGGTTGCCCATATTTTGCTGGATAATATTTTGTTAGCTCAGAGGACACTGCAGGGATAATGAAGTGGGATTTGTATTTACTGTTGCCCAGCCTCAGTAAAGGCAGGACTACAACATCCAGGCAATTCCTTTAGCTGTCCCTTTTAAAAGCACAAACTCAAACCAGATTTACATTTTATTTTATTTTTAAACAGGACATGGCTGCATGAAGCACCAAATGGATTTTGAAGTGAGTCTTTATGCTTTGCATAAAAAATTCAGTGAATGTCGTCTTTACCCATTGCAAGCACAGAGTTCATATTCAAAGAAACTTCATGAGCAGTGTGAAGGCAGATGCTTTTTGTTTAATGTCACTAAATTTTAGAACAAAATGCAGCAGATAATTAATGTCTCCCACTAAATAAATCAGATCACGTATTCAGGAAAACAATTTTAAGTATGGTTGTAAAAACATACGGCTTTTAGAGAAACTAGTTTTACTTTCTAAAATGCTTAAATTTTTAAAAGAAACATGACTACTCTCAATTTTCCCTAGATACTAGATCATGGACCTGAAAGTATTGCTAATTCCAGGTATATTCAAACTTAACAGCTGCTGCTTCTTGATATGAACAGCATGTTTTCCCACTCCTCAGACCACTGTACTATGCAAAGTTTGGGCTTTAGACAGAAAGGCCATAATAAGCTGACCTAGGATAAAATCCAAATGCAACTCCTAACATGGATCACTGGAGAATTCTCAGCAGATTCTGATAGACAAGGTCTTATCAGGGTGTTCTTACAGTGGAGTATCCAACAAAGGAAATCAATAATTTCAGAAGTTTTTCTCCCTGCTTGTTGCTGTTTCCTGTTAGGAGATATATCAGATCTCAGATAAAAGTGTTAGTAAGCCTAAATAACCTTTACAGGAAATGTAAAGTCATCCTGGCCTCCAGCTCTGGACCACATAAGGCAGAAGGGATTTATCTGCTTAACAGCCATATACCTACATCCTTGTATACGTGGCTTTTATTCCATATTTGATTTAAAGCACAAGTAAATTCTGGAGAGCCTGTATTTTCTCTGCAGTTAAAGCAAAACTTGCTGAAAACAAACCAATGCAAACAAAGTAGAAAAATATCATAATAGTATAACTATGGAAAGCTGAATCATCAACAGTCTTCTCATATTTTATTGTGATTTTCCAAAGTGCTAAGATTCTCTATTAGAAAGACATGGAGATCTAGTTTTACAGCATATTTGAAACACAGAGAAAAATGTTACATGCTGGGCATTGAAATTGAATTTTTTTTTATTCTTGAAAGAGACCTATCCATTGTGTTCAGTTCTGCCATGTTTTTAAGTAAAAAAACAATAGGAATCTACAAAAATATTTTGGTAAAATTTGTGAATATCTGCAGGGGTTCTGGAACTAAAAGTGATATTTCTTCCAACCTTCATATGAATAACTCATCTGCTAGCCCCATTTTATTTATCACAAATGAAATAATAAGGCAGAGACACAGAAAAAACTTTCTCTGCCCATACAATACTTCTTGCTTGTTATAGGTCCATTAATACAAACCAGGCACTTTTTGTGTTAAAGATTGAAGTGATAGAGCAGCTATGTGTCCTTGGGGCTAAACATTTTCAAAAGACAGTCTCTGATGAGATGTTCCTGTGCCGTTAGAAGGAGCTGTGTCCTGAAGAGTATGTTTTGGCAAGGCAGGTAAGACTTAGGGAGGCAAAGGCAGGGGCAAGCAAACCAGAGCAGAACAGAGGCTTTGACCCTGGGATAGCTCCCAGGAATACAGCCAGGTGCCAGGATTATAGCTGGCAAGGCAATTCTCCCAAACCCACAAAGATCAACAAACAACATGGCTCACATACTGCAGCTGGGTATTTTTTAATGAAAAAATGAGGGGCAGTGCTACTTTTTCACAAGCCAGATATTAAACAGCCCTTATAGAAGCTCCACTAATGTTTTCAAGAGAAATGTGGCAGGAAAGCAGAGAAGACCTTAGGCCACCTTTTGCAAACTGTGTGTTTCGGGATTTGAGAAGATAGAAATTCTATCTTCTAGTGAAGTTTACTCTTGCATTTTAATTATTCAAAATAAAAGCTGGCTTTATCAACATTTCAGTTTAAAACAGGTAGCATCCTGCCAAAACCCAAAGTTGTTCCCAATACATTTCTTAAAGCAATCTTGAATATGTTATATAATTTGCATTTTTAGTATTAGTTTTCCCTTTTCCCTAAATTTCTCTGAATTAGTCTTCTGCCTTATTCTGTCCCCTTCACATAACTCAGCTGAAACATTTCTTGAAGAAACCACATGATTAGCATAACCCACAATGGATGAGATGAAGCTTTACAGCTATTGAGAAGATAAATTTGGGTAACGACACTAAGAAAATATCACTACACCTAAGGTAGACTGGGAAATAGAAAGCCAAAGGTTAAATGTCCTTCAGTATGGTTACAGTAATGACATTATACTTTCTTCAGGATGTTTTAGACTGGTTTAGTGGATGAAAAAATTAAGAGTGGTTTACCCTCACCACCTCAGCTCCACCTACAATGTAGTGCAAATTAAACAATGTAGTCTAAATTTTAAAAAATAAATTTTTTTCTGTGGTTTCTCAAGCTTCCAGTTTCTAGAAAAACTAATATTAGCATACCATCATCCATAAAGACTGCACCATGCTGTGCTAGGTTTGTTTTTGTCACATCCCACCCTAAATTGTAAACCACCTTTGAGAGCAGCCTTGCTAATTCATTTTCAACAGGTCATTTTAGGGCCAGACAGGGATTTGGCTTTTGCTTCTGAAAATTACATGTGAACATAATGCCATACAAATAACGAAAAATGTAAATATTCACCATTTGCTGGAATATCCTCAGGTCAACCAAACTCTTGCTGCTTTGTGATTAGTGGTCTATTAATGTGCACTGTGGCTGTATCATCTTGCTTTCCCATGGTGACATTATAAGCCTATTAAATGACTAAGGATATACATAAATGTTGGGGGTGGAGGAGGAAGGCATTAAAACATAAAGAGGAATAAACTTTGCTTTTTTTGGTTTTTGCTGCTGTTCTTAGTAATGACGCCTTTTTAGCTCGCAGTGTAGCTCATGTCTCTCACTCTTCAGCAACTTCTCAGGGCAGCCAGAACAAGCATCCATTGCAACAACCTCATCTGTTGGTCTGGCTACACTCTTTGGCCAGAGGACCACGCTCTGTCAGGAACTGGTCATACAGGGAAACAGAGGTCTGCTTTATGCCTCAGAGTGCCTGAGACGTCTTCCCTTTCCATGTAGAACCACACAGATCTCCTGGGTTAGTGGAAAATGTTGGATTCTGATCTGCACTTCAGACCTTTACCATGCCTGGTTGGCCTGCAATGCACTATCACCATGATGACATTGTCACCGACCTCCCTTCTTCCCCTGACCCTCCAACTCTCACCCAGTGTGCTGCCCACCCTGCAGAGGATATCCACTCATCTGACACATTGCTCCTCATCAAGGCAAACCCTGGCCTGCTGCTCCTCCTGGACTGTTTGTATGCATCCACCACATCACTTCACCTGCACAGCTTCTCTGTCATGCCGCAGCTATTCCAGCAACAGTGAGGTTCTGTGACTACACACAAGGCTTTGGTTCCTCCAGTTTTACCAATACACTCCGGGCACTAAATTTCTTCTTAAAAGCACTCTTCAGTTTATCACTCATGATTTTTCCATAGGGTTTCATTATAACTCACTCATTAAGGCCTCAGGATTTGTTGCTGGACAGTGCAGCGGGGGGAGGTATCATTGAGACTGTTCCTCCCAGTGCCTCTCCAGGAAAGCCACAAGCAAAGTCCAAAGCTCCCATTCCAAGAAAGAACCCTGGCAGGGTGGCAATTTCAAAGTAACTGTGCACCTCTTTGCCATTTTGGCCAATATCTGAGCAGTAATTTTCTCTGGAAGGCATAAACAGCTAAGCATGCAAATAGAAACCAGAATATGATCACTGCTAATTTATGAAATCTGAGTTATTATAAACAATGCACATTTCCCATTAATCTCATAGAAAATATGTTTTGTGCTACAAAAGCAGAGTAATTCACAGTTTCCGGGGAAGCAAATTTATGGAATTGAAACATAATTTAAATTCCTGTAGGGTTTATCAGATAAAATTTTCATAATTCATTTAGCTAAAGTCACATTTTCTTGTTTTAACTCTCTTATTGGATGACTAAATTATGATGTATATTAAGTTAACCTTTAATCACTAAAAGCTGTGTTCAGACACTTTGCTATTCTGCAAATGTTAGCCAGGAGCAAGAGCTTTGCTCTTGTTAGGTGTGACCTTCCTGTGGGAAGAAGCCTCTTCCATAACAGTAGCATGCCATGCATTTTAGGCAAGCAAGGGTTTGCCCTTATGTAGCCTTGGAAATACCTAAATACAGCACTGTGCTATGAATCTGCTTGGAGGGGAAACCTCAAACTCCCAACTTGGAAATCCTAGCTTCCATCTGTCATATCCTAGTAAAGGCAGGCATCTTTTCAGGCCCTCCCTTCCATGATGTGGAAGGTATTTATTAGATTTTTTCCAAATTAATCCAGCCCAGAGCTGGTTTAATAGTGTCATATTCTGCTAATTACACAGTCTTAACATTCAATGTTCCTGGCTGTGAAATGTACGCAGTCTCAACATCTCCATTTGATGGACTTACTTGATGTTTTGGCTGCTGCTGTTCAGACCCATCTGCTTGAATGGCATTATGCCCACTCATCAATTGGTTGGACCTTTTCATTACAATATAGATGTCTATCATTTATGAGTTTATGCTGGTTTTCCAGCTAGCATTAGACTCAACAGCCGTGTAGTGAGTGCTTTATGGAAAGCCAAAGGCACACATAGTGACACAAAACCCTGAAATCTGGTTTCACTAACAATGAAGATTATACAGTTGAGGTAGATGTATATTTACATCATTCATTGTGAACAATTTATCAGCTGTATTTATCCCCTATTCTTTCTGTTTTGAAAGAAAATTTATGCACAGGCAATTTTTCCCCAGTCTACTCTTCTCTGAGTCAGCGGTAAAACTGTAAACAAGTAAAGAGCTTTCAAAGTTCAACCGCTGGGTATTTGTATCTGTTTCATCATGTGTTTTTTTTAATTCACATTCTACTGTTTGTGCAGACAGACTGCAAGAGGGGAACTTGTAAAACTGAATAAATAATTAATGTCTAATAATGAGCAATTTGTTACGAGGAGTGATCATCAGGCCAGTATGTGAGAATTTGAGCCTTCAGCTAAAGAATATTTGTTCCTGAACGTTACCTTCAGGAAAATCCCTCCTGAATAAACATTCAGAGCCAAAAAGAGGGATGACTGTAGACAAATTACACAGCCTCATGGGACTTTAATTCAAGTTTATGAACTTCATTAAAGACAATTTACAACATCTGTGGATATTTACAGTGTTTTTGCAGAATTCATTTTACTTTATTTAAAAATAGACACAGTTTTTCTAAATGAAGGATCAAAGTTTTCTATGAACCTCATATGCTATGTTAAATGCTAACCAAATATAAATCCGAAGACAAAATGGTGATATGGAATAAACTAATAAAAGAAAAGAAACCATACAGATATTATTACTGAGATTATTTTAGATGGTCTTGCACTATTTTCAGTAGTGAAATCATTCAAGAGCCTTCAAATAGCTATTTTCTCCCCTTTCTGTTACCTGACAAAGTAGCAGCACCAGGAAAGGAATTTCAGACAAGCAGTGTCTGCATTGTATCACTAATTTAATAAAATAATTTCAAGCACTTTTTAAGATAGGCGGTCCCATTCAAAATTTTTTTGAGGAAATGACACCATATAGATAAGGGAAGACTATATGAAAAATCAAAAACTGGGGCAGGAAAAAGGACTTCTGAATAGTGATCCAGTTCCTTCCAGGTTTGTCAACAGCAGTATGCTAACATTTTGTTTCCTTGGTTTTTAGAGCCTGGTGTTACCCCTGACGTTCATGAAGTAAGCCAGCTTTAACAGCTTTCATGTCACCAGATAGGTCTGCTCAGTAACCAAGCCTCTAGTCTTATCCTTTTCTCTCTTTTTTTTTTTTTTTTCCACAGAAACACATGTAACATATTTTAACCATTCAGCACTTCCTTGGGAGTTTTTTTATGAAAGGCCCTGTGCCCCGTGCTCAGGTGATGGGGCAAAGCCCCAGTGCGAGCGCAGGGTGCCTGGGCAGCTCCCTGCCACGTGTGACACCAGGTGCACCCAGCTCACACCCATGGGAGCCGTCGTGCCCGTCCTCCCATGGCAAAGTCACCCAGGGCCTGATCGATGTGCTGGGGGGTACTTGTGATTGCAGCTTGTCAGATACTGTCAGCTGTTATCTCATGCATGCGTGTGGCAGGAGGAATGAACACTCTCATTTTGTTCTTTCTGCCCCCAGCACAGGCATGGACAGGACGTGGGCTATTGTTTGCTGTTGCTCCCCAGGAGCTGTGTCAATGTGCACTGAAACTATTTCACAGGCATTTATAGACCGATTTTCAGGCTGGGGAATTTTCTCCAAGGCTAGGTTTTGTGGGCTGCAGCCAGGGAATTATCCTTACCCCAGCGTGAAAGTCGGTCTTGAGCTGCCACGGAATTCCAGAAGTGCTGGTTTTGGGAAAAAGCCTGTCAAAAAGTGATGACACTGTCTCCTCTGGAAAGTCCTCTTTGTGCTGAGATACTACTGAAGAAGGAACACTGATTTCTTGCTTACACTTAATCAGACTTGTTGACATTTAGATGGAGAAAAAAGTGGCTCCCCTGAATACATTAATGGTGTAGAAAAGAAAGATATAGATTACACAAGCCCTCTATAGAAGCAAATCTTGCATGAAATTCTTGTCATTTGATTAATATCTCAAATCAAAAGTCTTACCACATTGCAACCTGGGAACCAAGCCAGCTAAGAAACTAAAACATATATTTTCAGTATAACTGTGTTCATAATGACAGGACCACATGGTCACAGCTTCAAATTAAATAAAATCTGTCTATTAGTGTCCTTTTTCTTGGACACCAGGTAGTACCTTTAAAAACAAAACAAACCACATCTGCTTGTAGAAAGGAAGATACTCCTTGAGAGAGCTGCTGATGGAGACCTGTACAGTACTGGAAGCTGGAGTACACTGAGGTCCCTTAGGGATTTCCACCTGCTGGGGCAGGGAAAGAATGACTTCCAATAAGTTTTCTCTTCTGAAAACTTTGAATCACCTTTTTTTAACCATTTATTTTAATGGATGTGTGCTAGACTGCCTTACTGGCAAAACCAAGTCTCATCAGCTTCTCAGATTCTTGTGCAACACTGCACTAAACCTGCACAACAACTTCCTAACACCTCTAAGTGTTTTCCTTGCTGCTAGGCCTGCAGTTACTATAGATGTCTTTTGCTGTTGCCCAAAACACTCCTATTTTAACAAGCATTTTTTTCTATATCAAGCCTCAGGCACTTTGGCACCATTAATGATGATGTTATTTAAGCACTACCTTACAAAAAGAGAAAAATAGAAACTACAAACCTCTACTCCCTCTCCCTCTGCACACTCGCTCCAGCAACGGCCCCTGCTCAGCAGCAGCAATTCTGGGTAGCCCAGGATCACATGTTGAGGTTTGTGCTGAGGCTGTTCAAACACAGAGGGATGCTCCTTTCTGCAAAGCAGTTATCCTGCTCATAATCACAAAAAACATGGAATTTCTTTCATGTTCCCCTAGTGGTGTTTTATTCTAGCAGGAATTAGTTCAGTAACTCGGAGAGCTGTACTGAGAAGAGTAAGGGGTACATTTGAAACACCTAAACCTTCAAATTTAAACTATTGTGCAAATATAGGACTGCATAGAGAAAAAACATTGCTTTAAGTAAACACTGCAAAAGGAGAAAAACCTGGACATTATAGGATTTTTTCCTTATTTAACTTTATATAAACTATGAAAATTAATGTGACATATGGATAACTTGTTCTCTCCAGAATGTGCTTTACAAGTCATAGATTCTATATGATGTTGCTGTTGCTATAGTAACTCCTTTTTACAGCATAGCAAATATTCATACAAAACCTTTTGACTTTTAGTAAGAAAATTTGCATTCTCAAAATGTTTTCAAGTAAACTTTATGACCTAAAAATAATAGATTCATTGTCTTTCCTTCTCCCATCTCTCTCAGCGAGATATAAGCAATTAAAATTATGCTTCCTTGGTCAAAGACTTACTCTGTGATCTAAAAAGTGATTTCATCTCACAGCTATATTTTATGAAATCCAGTAACTTTGAGTAAATTCTAGTGAGGCTTCATATGTTAACTACTGTCGTAGATTTCCCTCTTTTTTTCCCTTT
>VYXC01008640.1:1333062-1358115 GCA_013397175.1 Platysteira castanea
TAAAGGTGATTAATTACTCAAATGCAGTGTGAACCATTCACTTAATACATGGTGTGTAAGCTCAGTCCTTTTTATCTTCCCTGTTTTGAACACCCAACCGGCCAGTTTTACCCCACTGAACTAATGCAAGACAAAAAAAAAAAAANATGGCACACACTTTGGATAAATACCTCTACACTGTACATTTGCCAAGAGAGCTTCTAAGATCAGCTCTGTAAATGTCATGATCCTTAATGCTATTGTGGTGTAACTGAAGAGCGTTCCTTGAGCCCATTTGGCTGGGCTGACTAGCGCACTTTGTTTTCCCAGGAGAAGAAAGCAGAGTAGTAAACCATTTTTGCAGAATGTCATTCTCCCACAACAGTTTATGAAAGAAACATCTGTGACAAGAATCTTTAATGCTTTTCTCAAAGCCAAGCTGACAGTAAAAGAGCATTGCTAAAAGTGGCAAATCAATCCCATTCCACTCCTTCTAGAGCAGGACACCTAATTTGCTATGTATCACATGTATTTTCTTCGCATGTGCTGAGAGGCTGTGACATTGATGTGGTGGCTGTCGTCCAAGCTCCTGTTGAATAAACACTTTGGCCATATAGCAGGCACACTGGCATGTTTAGCAATGTCTGCTGTCCAGTGTGAGTTTACTTCACCTCAGGGAAAAGTTTGTTTAATTTTTAGATTGCAATTTGGGGATAGAAACAATATCTTTGAAGGCTGATTTGAAAACGTTGGGGGATTTTTAAACTTGGCTTGCTTAGTTAGGGGTTTTGTACTACCTGGAAACACAGACATATGAGACAGAAGAAAGTAACAACAAATACAAGTCAGCAGCTAAAATTTATTTCATTACTGGGATTGTGTTGATTGGGATATAAAAATAAGATGATTCAGCCAAAACCACCCTCATAAAAGGTATCTAGATCTGAGAGAATAATTTTTATATTTAGTTAGTTAAAACATCTGAAAGTTTTTACTGACACTGGATAATGAATCAAAGTTCTGGTGAGTGGCGCACTGAGGAAACTGAAGACTCAGCTATGAATCAGAAAGATCTTTCTTAAGTTACTGCTGTTTTTTTTTTTTAAATATAACACTACTGAAAGTTTTGATTATCCCCAAATTAAAGTAAATCCTAAAATAAACTTCTGATGTCTGTAACACTTAAATTATTCTATTTTGAAGTTTTTGCAAAAGAACAAAAGGTAGAAAGGGGACCACAACTTCTGGCATGGCTCATACACACTATAGCATATATACACTTCTTTCATGTAAGGATGTTAAATGTAATGTCTCTCTTGTCATCTTTTCAGCATGAGCACATGGGCCAAGCAATGCAGTTATTCAGCACTATCAGATTCCCCCTGAATCTTGTGGGAGTTCTGGCTGAGGCTGGAGTTCACATTGTAATGAGATGGATCTAGATAGTGAACTGACAGCTCCAAGAACCTTTCCTGGCAAAGAGATGGGTATCCCCACATCTGAAAGCTGAGTGAGATTAAAGGCTGGAGTGACAGGGCTGGAGTGATAACAGCCACAGTTCACAACAATGGCAGGTGGCTTGTACCTCTCTCATTGCCAGGGGAACAGTGGTAAAACTGCTGGAACACAAACTTAGAACCCAAATTTTGCACTTAAAGTAAGGGAGCCCTACAGAGTACAGCCATAAGAATTTCTTATTTACTGGGAGCTTTCTGAATTCAGGCTCTGGCATTGGGGCTGTTGTATGCTATAAAGTTAAGAAAGTTCCAAGCTCCAAAGAAAGTCTATTTATTTCTTCAGTTGCCATGGATAACATTTGTTTGTGTACATCTTTAAAGCCAAAGGAGTGGAATTGCATAGAGGGACTGGAATTCAGAATACACTCCAAAGATATATAATTGGCATCTCCATAGTTGTTCAATTAGTGGCACTTGATCAGATAGCCAAGGCCATCTAAGTTCTCCTGAATGTCCCTGTGAAAGTCAGCTCAGTGACTTGTGGGCAGAGTGAAAAGGTGTGGAGGAAACTTGAACACTGATATTTAAAATGATAATTCACAGCACCACAGAGAAACAGAAGACAGACTCACCCTGAGGCCATGTGAATGGAAAGCAAGGGTAGTTTCCAAAGCAAAAGGCGGACCTGAAAGATTTAATCCCAATGAGAACAAGCCACCTGTTCTGCCACACGCATTTCCTCCTCATTCTTCATACCACCTGCCTTATGCAGAGGAGAAAGATTTCATGTCTTCAGAAGGCACAGTTCTGCTCTCTTTTTTTTCAGAAAAGAAAGTGCCTCCACACAGTGAGAAATGTCCCTTGCAATTTTCAAGCTCATTTGAACTTGAAAATACTCTCATCTGACTTCAATGGGACAAATCTTCAGTAAGGCACGCTTGGCTGGGCTGGATGCTTGTTGAGAAAACCAGTCTGCAACCACCTGTCGGCTGCTGGGTCCTTTTGTGAACATTCAGCTCTTTGAGAATAGGACCCTATTTCTGCATCTGTACAACTTTGAGCACATTCTGTCCTTGTGGAAGTGTGGAGCTTCAGACACTACCCAAAACACATGTTGGGGTTTTTTTTGTTTTTTGCAATAGCTGCAGTAATACACAGGCAAGTAAACAAATTCCTGCCAGATTAACCCTGAGCCCTGCATTTGCCCAGAGTGCAATATAAGCAGGTAGTTTGAACACTGCTGGGATTTTTAAAGCAAATGTACATTGTGCAGTAGATAAAAAACTGTGCTTTCTTTAACTTGCTCCTTCTTTCCTCTTGTGCGCCCTCCTCACATATAGTCGATATCCAAAACATCAAAACAAAATTTTGTTTTATTTTTCAGAGTTCATTTACTTATGCTCAAAGGCTTTTGTTACAAAGAACAAAGCACATGTGTCTAACAGTTTGACCCTTCCTCCATCCTTCCCTAGGGGCTGCAATTAAACTTTCATTTAAGTAGTTATTTGGTGTGTGGGATAGTATGCTAAAATACTTTCAATCAGTGGTTTTTGTAAGGCCCCCAGCTGCTCTCTCTACAGCACCCAGTAACTCTTCTGATCACATTGGAAAGACTTTGCTAATGTTGGATATGCTTGGGAGGAGTGATTATTTAGATAGAAGAAATGAAAATAGAGAAAGGATTCTTTTTAGGGAAAGGCACTGACTGCAAAAGACAACTGGAGTGTGTATTATGTGTCTGTCCATTTCTTGCCCATCACTTTGTTTCTGCCATGGGAATACATCAAAATATTGGCTTCCTGTGAATAAGTCACTTATTCATGACTTAGGACCTTGTAAATTCCTTATGTGATTGTGTTAAAATGTCCTTACATTTCCCATGCCCATACTAGATTTTTATGTGTGCTGGCATATTCTCCCTGCCCCCCCTCTGGTGCCACATTACACGCACGAAAATGGAAAATTTGTTTTCCAAAAAAAACATTGCATTCTGAAAAACAAAAAGGTTGGTTTGTTTATTTGTTTATTTATTTGTTTTATGATTTATAGCAAAAGAAGGAAGAAGTCTCTTGTTCCCACCTATATCACCTCTTGTCCCCTTGTCTTTGTCATTATTTTCCACATTTTGTAAGAAACAATAGTCATATTTATTTCTGAATGATTTTGGAGTTATTCCCCTTCCCTCACTGCATCCTGCCCCAGTTTGGTTCATTTTCTTTCTTATCTCATTCATTTCCTTGAAAGCATTCAAACCAGAGCAGCTTCATCCACTAGTCTGTGGTTGCAAACCAGATTCCTCTAGAGAAAACTAAGCCTAAAGCCATACTCCAGCACCAAAGTGGTACTTGAGTCACAACCAGGAGGGCTGCACCATCAGCCAGTCTTCCAGTGCACAGCTAATACATTCCTTACAGAAAATTTTACTTCACATGTGCAGTGGAGGCATTCAAGCCAGAGGTCCAAACTCTATTAATTAAAAATAAATCCTGTGAACCACATGAAATGGAGTTCTAAAGAGCCTAAGCACGTATCAATCCCATTTACAAGATCTGTTTCTATTGCAGTAAATTGCAGGCTAATTTAATGTCTATAGTACATGTCTGCCAAGACTGCAGCCTCCCTTTCAGTGGGATCACTAAGAATATCTGTGCCCTTTAAGGCTATTTTCACAAAGTTTGAGATTTCATCTCTACAGGTTCACAGTTTCTGGAAGGATGAAATACCAATATTTTCATACAAGCTGCATTTCTTCAGAAATCTAGCTAGTACTCGTGCCACTCATGTTGAGATATAAATCCCTGTCTGCACAGCAATATCAATAACAGTTCTTCCCAATTATGCCAAAATGTTTTTGCATTGACATTGTAGTTGTCAGCTCATATGTTTCCACCAAATGTGCACTCTAGGACTAAACGGACACTGAATTTAGAATATTCTAAACTTTTTTGGGGCGGCGCCGTCATTTGCATCTTGTATGTGTATTTCATGGAGAACTTAATCAAAACTCAATCAATTCCCACTTCACCAAGATTAGAAAGGGATTAAAATCCAGTACCAGATTTGGATCTGAATTTTGTGCCTGGGGGCTCATTTCTGTTATCAATTAGTTGTTGCTCTTGTGATGTATCAAAAGGCAGTAGCATATAGGCTGTTGTTTAGAGATGTACGCAATGTAGCTTTAAATTTCATTGGGAAACTAAACAAAACCTCTGGCCTTAGGGCTGCATGTTCAAATGCTACAGTCCCATAGTGCATTACACCAGTCAACACTTCTTTTCAAATACCACCCGCATAACAATTAACCTCACTTCAACCTTGAGGTCTCTGATTAGTGATGGCCTATTGTTTAAGTTCCATTAACATAGCCCCTGTGTTGCCCTATTCTCACTCAAATGGACTAATCAAATCAGTCACCAAGGACTTAAGCTCAGGGTCCAACTTCCTTAGCAAGCAGCAATTTTCAATTTAAGTAGAATGGTAGATGTCATCAACACAGTCACAATTAGTATAGCTCTGACATGGAAAACATTCCTAATGATCCCAAATTTGTGAAATATCAAGGACCCCAGCAACCGGCAATATGAGAATTTCTATGTATAATAGAAAAATTACAATATCAATAGGGTAGCCAATGTGTTACCTTGTATGAGACAAGGCTCTAAAAGGACAAACTTCAATCAGATTCCATTTAATTTCAAGAAGCAAATGCTGTTTTGAACCAGTAGAAATAAAAACACATTACAGCATTCATAAAATGTTATTTTTTGCTACCCATACCACATTTATTATGCAAAAAGGAAAGAATTGTTTATTTTTCCAAATCAAGTTACAAAGTTGTTATTCTTGACATTCTTCTTCCTGGGATTACACAACTCTGTTTTCATTCACAGTAGCTAATACTTGCTCTTTCAATCATTTGGAATTAAAAATAGTCTCGTATTACTTCTCTGGATTATTTTTAATACTGTCTTCTGTTTCTGTCAAGGTACTGGATGACTGGAGCACAAATCTCTAAGAAGATACAGTGGAAAAGTCATGGAAAAGACTTCACTAGTAGAATTCAGGGCCAAATCTTCAAAGGGCCAACATGCATGTAATGAGAGTTACTGCCTCCTTATCAGCACAGATACCCACGGTGCACAGGCAAGCAATTCTTTTATTTTCATGCACACGCAGTTAGTGCATGAGCAGCACGCATCTTTTCCAACCATTCAGATCTTTCTTTCCCTTGAATAAGCAGCAAGAAAGCAAAGTGGGAAGCCTCTGGCCATTGAGCAGGACACTGAGGACACCAAGGACTTTCAAAATGGAGCCTTTGTGGCAGATACGATTTTGCTGTGATTATGACTGGTAATTCCTACCTAATCAAAGAGAACCTTTTTTTTTTCTTTTTCTCTTGCCATCTTGTTTTCTTGCCAAATTGTATCCACTTTCTCAGTCTAATACTTTTTCAGACCATGGTGGAATCATACTCTCTCATCTCCTCAGAATATGATGAAGTTGCTAGCTAACGTTCACACGTAGCTTTTCTTTTATGATCAGTTAAAACACTGTGCACAGAATAAACATTGCCAGACACATTAAATGTTTTATTTTTCTGCTTCAGAGAATGAAATTTGGCAGAAATATTCCCTAATTCAAATCCAGCTTTTGTCTGCCTCATTGCTTTACACACCATGTAGTGAAAGAACTGGCTTCACACTGCTCCCGCACCACCAGTCCATCTGACTGACAATAGATCCAATCTGCATTACATGGGAGGCCATGTGAGTGGTCTATTCTGCTTCTCCATCTCCACCGACAGCTGGAACTGGACTTGGAGCAAATACCAGGAAAATTTGCATGATAGTCCATTTGGAGCACATATGCTGTAAATTCACCATTGCCGCAAAATGGCAAGCCATAGGCCCTGTCTACACAGAAGTTACATGAATTAAAATTAAAACCAACTTAGTCTAAACCAGAATGAACTTCTGCATGAACGCTTATAATAGTTTAAAATCATCTCGCTTCAGTTTATCCAGCACCGCTGGCTTTCCGCAGCAGAAAATTAGCCAAGTGCAAGAGAAGCAAAGACACTGCCAAGCAGTCTCCATCTTTAATTGAAAACTTTAAAACCCACCTCTAGCCCCGTTGCTGGCAGGGGCTCTGCCTTATTGGCTGGGGCTGTTCAATCATACCTGCCATTTAGAACTGAGGGTTTTCTCTCGCAGTTCTTCAATTCTTGCTTGCATTACCCACAGTCAATCTTTGCCTCCTTTTTGGAGGACTCCAGAAGTAGCACCACACATTGCCCAGCACTGGATCGGGTTTGATCCTTGCAGTCCCTCAGTGAAGGCACTGGGGCAGCAGCTTCTGGAGTGGCAAAAGCTACACACATTCTCCAGCCATTGTTTTGGTCACGTTACCCCTGGGCACTGAACCCCTGCCTGCACTGCCTCCTGTTGCTCTTTTGTTCAAGAGAAAACTTGTCATTTAGAGGCTGATTATTAGTTTTCTTTTCTCTTCCCCACCCGGAGTCCCCCTTTAACTGGATCATCATCAGTTTTAGAAGAGTTGCCCCTTTCTAAAGAAAACAAAACAGAATAAACAACCTCTTTCCAGTCCCTGCCAGAGTTCTCTTCTTTTCACCAACATCCATTTTCTCCCAAACAAAATGAAAGCACAGGGAGAAAAGAGACAGCTTCTTCCCTCCATCCACAATGAAACAACAAAGAACACAAACAAAATTAAAATTAGGCATTTAAGCTGATTTTCGCCACTTAACTTTTGACATGTTTTTGCAAATTTCGTTCAAATCCCTTCCGAAGACTCAGCCAGTTAAACCCACTGTATCAAGTGGTGTTTCCAAGCCTTTTTTACATAACTTCCGTGAGACACACCACATGTTGTCTGGAGTGGCAAAGGCACCTTTCTGCTAAGATGAAAATCGGAGGCTATGACACAACAAAGTACCTGTCCCTTTGGGGAGAAGTCAAGGTTTAAATGCATAATTTTTCAACTTTATGTACCTTTGAAAATATTTAGGGTCTGATACATCGAAACTCACTCTGCAAAAGGATCTCCAGGTGGGTGATTTATTAGAAGTTAAAGCCATTGCCCAAAACTTCTGTTCTATTTTATGCCCATGTAGTGTTGGTTCAGCTTCATTGTCTTGCTTTCAGAATTGTTTTTCTCTTCAGAAATACATTTTTCTTCCAGTAAGCCTGCATCATATTCATCATCTGGAATGTATTGGGAGTGCTGCACTGGGCTCAGCTTGCAGCTGCTCCCAATCATATCTGCTGTGCTCAGAGCCGACCTGCAAAACCTCAGCAGGCGAGGGTGGGACCGCCGGCCCCACCACCGCTCCTCCTTCCCGTCCTTGTGCCCACGCTCCGGGGACTTTGCAGCTCTCTGCTTCATTTCCAGGTGTAATTCAAAATGCCATTTTTGATCCACAAAGCCATTCACAGTTTGAGAGCTTGTATTTCTTTGAGGCTGTTTCTCTGTTTCAACATCGTGTTTCACCTAGCAGCCAAGATTGGCTGCAGTTGCATGAGATGAATAGCAATGTTGACTCTGTAAAATACATGAGAGTTTGCAGAATGACAGGCCATTCTCAGTGGATGTACAGCTCCGAAGCAATAGAAGTATGGGGAGTGTCTTGTTTCACAGAGGAGAAATGAAAGGATTTATTTCCATTTGAAAAAATTAATATTCTTCATATTTTTGTAAGAATGTCATGAAGTGGAACCGCTCCCCGGAAGATATTCTGCAGTAGAATTGCTAAGAACTGTGTATATGACTTGTGCTCATATTTGTGTTGTGGGTTACACCAGCAGTAGTATCTTTTCCTTAGAATCCATTATGTTTTTTACTGGTCTCACTTAGATCTGAAAAATCCTGAAGAAAAAAAAATACATGAAACTCATGAGATGTTACCACCATAGGAAGTCATGCAAATAGAATATTGACTACTGGAAACAAAAAATTAGAATTTAATTTACTAAAGGAATTCATTTAATACAACAAGAAAGAACACAGTATGTACTAGTCAGATGCTGTACATTTCTTCACTAAGACCTGTTCCGTAAGTCCAGAAGAAACCTTCTGCACTGATGTATGTAGATGCCATGAGATAAGGATATCCGTTCATGGCTTTGCAATCATCCAGCTTCTCTTGGGATTTATCTCTGGTTTCATAGCTTACCTGACTGAGGCAAGGCACAGATGTTGCTGTAGTACACTCAAGGGATTCCTCCTCCTATATAACCCCAGTGCCTACCACCTCTGGCCAATATCCCCTTCGCCTTTCCAAGGAGCACCCAGGTCTCTCCACATGCCCTTGTTCCCTTCTCCCCCATTTCCCACCTTCCCACATGCTTCCCTTGAGATCTCCCACTTTTTTTGTTGATGTGGCAGCCAGCCAAGAGTCCTACTTAACTAAGAGAAAACTATTTTTCTCTGGCTTAACCAAACTAAATGTGTTAAGATTAAATTAAACAGCTGAGTTATAAAACACATAATATTGTTGATAGATGTGACTTTACAGCAGGTCAAGAAATATTCTGTTGTTTCCCTACAAATGGAAGGTCTTCATTACTCTGTCTTCTTGACCTAGAAGAAAAACCCGTGGCTGTAAGGAAAAGATTGAGTAGAGGACTTCAGAGCATTTCAGAAACAGAGGACAAATGGAAAACTAATAGCTTTCTCTAATTATTTTTTTTTTAACAAAAGTCTTTTAAAATAAATTTTTATGCTTCTTATGGTGGTAACAATCTGTCATATCACGTCCCTTGAGGTCATGTTTGAAACTGACCAAAATGCTCATAGCCCTGCGCAGGATACAGTTCAAGCCTCTGTTTTGTATAAGCTGTGCCCATTGCAATAGTTTCAGCTGCATTAAGTCAGCTCAGTAAAGATAACTGAACATAGGAAAACACAATTTTTCCTCACTTAGAGAAAACTTGAGTGGAAAGGTATAGTGAACCCTTAGCACTACATACAGGAAGTGGATAGGAAACCATCTGCTCCACCGCTGCCAGCTTTCCTGAGCCTGGGGACCTGAGAGATGCCCCAGGCTCCTCAGCAGCAGTTGCTAAGGAAACATTTTAGGGAATCTTTTTCATAAATTCATAGTAATCTCCATTTCTCAAATGTCAAGGCTAATGACTCACCCTTTGATTGCAAATGGGATTTACTACCACAGAATTGCTGGCAGCCTTCAAAGCTAAATTGTATTTGTCAGCATTTGAAGACTTTTAGTACATAGGTTACCACTGCTCCCCTTGAGTGACTAGAAAATGTAGATACATGAATATCTGGCAGAATTCCCTCAGATATATTTCAACCCTTTCCTAAGTTTCCATATAGGAAAGAAGACAGGTATTGGTGTCTGCAGGGCTCCCGCAGCAGGGAATTCCCACAGCAGAGCCTGTACCTTTGGGGGTTTCTTGCCTGAGGTGCAACCAGCCTTCTCCCGGGAAGCACAGACCCCAACAGAGGGGAGCTGGGACCAGCCTAAAGCTGTCTCTGGGGGTGACCAGTAGCGACATGCACCCTGCCTTTCCCCCCAGGCGTTACTTCTGCTTGAAGGCAGCTGGATACACCCATGGATATTCTGCAAGTCACACATAAATCAGTGTCCTTGGTTTCCACTGACTAATCGCTATGGGAGTCTGCAGTTTTACCCCTCGTGCATTTGGGATATCACCTGAAATGAGACCAAGAACCTGACACTACAATATTTTGTGCCTTCACAATTCTTTTTCTGCCAAGTGCCAAGTTTGCAGATGCACCCTTCTTCCTTCAAAGTATTTGAGAAGTTATCAACAAACCAACTTCAAGGATGATATCTATTGCTTTGAAGGCAATACATATTTAGAACAAGATTCTCTCTCAAGTGATACAGACTTCACTCCAGACGGATCTACTTCCAAGTTAAAAGCCTATAGCCCAAAATACAATTTCAAAATTGGATATTTTAACTCCTAGTACATTAAAAATACATAAAAGAACCTCAAATAAATACAGACCTAACCTCAAATTTTCTGTAAATTAATTTTTGTGAACACTTCACATTTATAAAAAAGTATATTATAAATCCATTTGAACATTTGTTCAAACTGCACTTAACACATTTCCACTTAATAGAAAAGTTACAGAAATAATGTGCTTTGAATGGATTCATATTATAAATCACTGTGACTCATGGAAATCCCTTATCCCTGGAATCACCAGTGACTGGTATATGGAAGATATGGGTGAGACAACTTGTTGTCAGTATTATCACATTGTTAGGGGACACATTCCTTGATATAAAATCAGTATCCACCCACTTAAGAATTTAAAATACACTTAAAACATACAGAAATTCCTGCAGAGGAACACCTGTATGTTATTTTGAAGTGTTTCCTGGTCACCTTGAACACTATTGTCCAAAACAGGCAGATGGAGTAAACACTCGTCCAATTTCTGCTTTCTCTGTCTAGGGAAAAGATATCCCTCAAATGCATTTTGTACCCCTCTGCCTAGAGACAGACAAATTGGCTTTCCTGTTGCATCTGGCTACAGGATTTTACAGTGTAGATTTGCTCATTTTTCAGCTTGCATATTTAGCCAAATTGCCAGAATACACATCCTATCTGAGGCCAGGTGCTGGGAGAAGGCTCCATTCTAGAACTCTTTTTGCCTAGAATACAGAAGGAGGAATTGCTGCCTCTGAGATGCTGACATTGATGTTTCTAAGGCCATTTTTTTCCTCCATTGATTGGCTTCTAATTCTATACCCCTTCATAGAATTTTGCTTCTACTGATACAATAAAATTAAGTACTGTGAGCATAGAGGTGGTCTTAGGCAGTTCCCTCTTAGTTTCCAGCTGGATCTATCCAAAACAATAATTTAAAGAATACAGTTAACTCAGAAACTAAGTTTCCAAAACTTAACTGAAAACATGTGGCCCCAAAATGTAGATGAAAAATGAACAAACATCTGCATTATCATACTGTTTACCAAATGCTGAAATCAAAGTCATCTATGCACTATTTCCTCTTTCTGTAGCCAAAAAGTCTGCTTAGTTATTACACAATATAGCAAAAACCTGATAGCATGTTATTTTAGTAACACTGAGTGTTCTCATTCAGCTAATGATTATTTACATCATCTCTGACCAGAAAAAAAAATCCTAAACTGACTAGGATGATCTGTCGTTTAGTTTTTGACGCATCAGTACCTATAACTTCTGCACCTGTGTGTCTTTTTTTGTGTGAAGTAAACTGCCATGATGCTGCACCATGTACCACAGTGGCTCTGACACATCCTGGCTGATCCTTTACTTGTAAACACCAAGACAGTACCTGCACACTTAGAAGCAATCACATAGTTGCATGGAGCCACAGCACATGTGATTGTGGTTTAACCTTTTAAAAGAATTGTTTTCTTGGTTCTATTAAAAAACAGAGATAGAGACTCTAGGATGTTATGACTAATTTTATTCTCATATAGTAAATGTGAAATCCTGAAGACTTTGAAGCATTCTGTAATTCAAAAAAAGTTTTATTATTTCCTAAAATGCAACAACCATCAAAACATCATCTAGGTAGATTAACACCTTGTTGTCTTGCTTCTTAGAGCTCTAACAGCCTGATCTACCACAATACACATTCCTAATGATCCCTGTTCAGCTGAAGCAGGGAATTTCCTCTAATTTTGGCAAATGATATGCTAAGAGAAATGTTACTTAACTCACCACACAGCCATAAATCTGCTTTGTAAATCTTGCACTTTTTGGAAGGCTTATTGCTAAAACTTTTGCTTCAGAAGAACATTTAAGGGGTTTAGATTTAATAAGGTTAAAAACCATCTGAGCATTTTGAGACTACAAAGAAATAATATATCTGTAGTGTCCCTTGCGATAGATTAGAGACAAGACTTGGTTGCAGTAATGAATATAAATGGGATTCTTTATTAAAGCCACTGGACAGAAGCAGGACTGTAGCTCTGCTCTCCAGCTCCCAGGCTAACTGCACACAACCTGTGCTTTCTAACAGCACCACACAAGTCTATCCCAAATCCTGGCCTAGATTCAGCAGTTTTGGAAGGGATTGCCAAACTCCATGAAACCTAGCTGCTTAAATTGTTTAGCAGTGGATACAGCTTCCAGAGCATGCCTTGCCAAGGCTTGCACAATCCCTACATCTGCATGCACGTGAATTAAACAATGAAAAGGCTGGAGATTCTGCAAATGGGAATAGGAATATCCTCCATGCAAAAATCTCTTTTTTCCCTGCAAGTTTAAGGATAAAAATGGGTCTGGGTCTTGAAGGCCTAGATATTTAATTCTTGTAATGCCATTTTGATTACAAAACTAACTTGAACCATAGATGTAAATATAAAGTGGAGAGAGGCAAGCACCTCTCCATATGCCGTAGGCAACATTATAGACTTACTCCAGGTGTTGGGTTTTTTTTCATGGAGGCTGGACAGGGAAGTTAATGTTTATGGTCTTTGTACTGAATCCAGAGCATGCTCAAGGCATAGACAAAGTAGGTAATGGTTATCATCTGCTCTGCTTTGGGCAGAGGAGAAAGGAACTGGATCATTGACCCTGAAAAGCCCATTCCTGTCGATGTAGCCCTGTGCTCTTCCTCTTTCTGCCAGGCCAAGGGACATTGAAGACTTTCAGCCCACTGACTGGGAGAGAGACAGAGCAGAAGTGTCCCCTTCATCCCGCAGTCTGGTTGCCCTCATCCTCCCAGCCCAAGATGTGCAAGGCAATGCAGGAGCTGCAGTGCAGAGCTGGGAGAGCCCCACGGTGGAGGGGAGGGAGTGAGGGAGGATGTTGGTTAGGCTGTTAGGTCTCTCCCTCTTCCTCAAACCTTACTGGCTCCTCTGACCTCCCTGTTCCCACTTGGCAGTCCCAAATCTGCCTTCACTCTGCCCGTTTTCTCTGCTGCCCACCCGCCCCAGCCCAGTGCCACCCTCATGCTCTTGCTTTGGGTGGCAGACACAGCCCACACCGCCCTTCCCTTCCGGGGCTGGGCTGATGTTGATATATAAAACCTACAAGTGTGAATCTCCTTTGAAGCAAGCCCATCATGCTATTTTCAGACTACACTCACCATTAGGGATGTTTTTATCCAAGGAGCAGCAAATACAGTGCCTTTTCCTAATTTTTTGAGGAATGAGGGAGAGTGTTTTCTCTGTACTCAGACAAGCTGTCTGTGTTCCAGCCTGAGGAGTGTCTGCCAGAAACTCCAAGATCCCTGCATGGAAAATAGACTGCTAGAGTCAAACACACTGAGTTCAGCTTCAGAAACTTCTCCAAAAAGGGCTGTGGCAGACATTCAGGCTGGGGCACAATTTCTGTCAAAAGGGTTGTGGCCTCCCTTGTGCCTGCACAGCCACACACCTTCCTGGGACAAACCTCCAGAGCCTTCCCCAGCAAGGGACTTGATGGACAGATCAGCTGTAGGGATGTTTGAGGGGTTGAACGCCACAAAATAGAGACATGACTTTCTTACTTAACTGACAAGGAGATGAAGACAATGGGCTTTGGAGTAAGGCATGTGGTGGAAGACATTCAGAGGCCTGTTACTTCTAGTGCTGACTGTCAGTAGTAGGGCTATACAACAAAAAAAAAAAAACAAAACAACAACAACAACAAAATCAAATCCTGAGGCTCCCAAATTAGAGAATATACATAAAAATGTTACTTGTGGGCTTCTGATTTTTATATTCCCATCAGCCTCCTCCCTTTCTCTCTCTTTCCTCTCCAGTACCACTGCTCTAGTGCTACACTGAACAGGGGATCAGAATAAGCAGGAGGGTGCAGTGTAGGTGTGGGATCTCAGGATATCAAGAGGTGAAAGGGTGACACTGCCTTCTGATTTGAAGAGCTAACTTGAGGAAAGCCTATGATCACATCAGTGGGCCACATGTACCAAGCCAGTGTTGCACATGTCGGTATATTAAACATATGTGGTTCTTATTTCCTATGTTAAAGGAATACAGTTTGCAAGCATCAGGGGTATGTTGTTATTTCAAATGAAGGGTAAATGTGGATTAAGGGTGTTTTAGGATTCTCATGCTCTGATGACAATGAATACCTGCAAAATCCAACTTTGATTTTATAGTTTTCCCAACATTTAAAATGTCTGCCCAACAGCATTGGTGTGGGACCTTGTTTCATTTTAAAGGCTCATGGAAACAACCAGAGCAGCAGGAACAATAACAGCACCCTTTTAGAAAAATACAGGAAATCTTTTCAGCCAGATGCACTGCAGCACTGAGGCCACCATGAAAGCCTTGCAGTTAAAGAAACCTCACAACATCTTCTAGGCAAAAAGGGGATCATCACGTCTCCTAACACTTCATCTTGCATTAGAAATAATTCTTGCTAGAGGAAGAATAAAAAGAGCCAATAAAATGTTCAAACTTCATTCCTTTATTGACTTTTTGTTGCCTTATGTTACTAATAAGAATTTACAACCTAATTTACAGTGTAAGGTTTTAGCGTGGACTGTGCTTGTATGCAATTTGAATTTTAAAAAATTTTGGGGCATCATGAATCTGACAAAATCTTTTAAGAATTAATAGAGTTTTGTCTGGGGCCAGATTTTGTAAAAAGGTCTCTAAACTGAACCTTTATACTTTTGTGTGAGAGGAAGTAGGATCTCCTGGGCATTTTATGACTGCGGGTTTGGGATATGAAAATGAGGGATTTGCATGTTGCAAACACTGCTCATGGCAGGGTGCAGTAAAGAGCAAGGGGCCAACCACTTTGAAACAGAATTCCTGATTTTCAGGCCCCATGAACGCACTTTTAAATGCCAATTTGATAGGTGGGAAGGCTGCAGGGAAGCTTGGGGGGATGAATATCACAGAACATTATCACTTTCTTACTTAGCTGACAGGGAGATGAAGACAACGATCTTTGAAGCAGCGAATGTGGTGGAAAACATTCAGAAGCCTTTTTACTTGTACACTGTTGACTATTGGTAGGGCTATTCTGAAAAACAAACAAACAAACAACTAAAAAAACCCAACCCCGCAGACAAAACCTGAGGCTCCTAAATTAGAGAATACACATTAAAATGTTGGCCAGAGGCTTCTGATTTGTATATTCCCATTCCCTCTCCCTCACTCTTTCCTCTCCAGTACTAGTGCTGTATTGAGTTGGAAACATATAAATGTTACATGTAAGATGCAGCCTTACTGTTGCATCTTTATTCAACATCAACTTCCAGATGGGAACTATTTTTCATGGTTCATAAAGCCAAATCCAGCTGCTACATTTGGACCTACATAAGGAATCCACATTTTATTGCCTTAGCAGTGCATATAAAACAATTGCTGTTGTTTCTTTAGTACTGGTGCACCTCACATTTCTCAATACATTTTAGATATTTAAATTTTTAAAACTATATTTTATAGTTCCTCATTTAGCTGTGCACCGTAACAAGATCCTGCTTTTACACCATTTTCTAGATATCTAACATAACTGAAAGAAAAACGACCGTGGACAAATGGTATTCAATATAGCAGCCATATATTCAGTTACTTACTAAGAGTGTTCAGACAATTTCCTACGTAAACCACAATGATATTAAATACTTCTGGAATCTCAGCTTTATTAAGAGACAGGAAGTGCAAACTCAGGAGTCTTTCCCCTCCCCCTCGGCTAATCTGACTCTTTGATAGTCATGTGTTAGGAATAACCATCAAGTTGCTCCTAACGAAAAATATTCCCACAGCTAAGAGAGAATTAACCCTTGTGAAACCTCAAAAGAGAGAGTGGGGTCCATGTGTTCACACAGAGAGAGAAAAAAATCCCCATTAGGAGGAAGTTTATACCAGCAGCAGGTCTACACGACACTCACTGCCAGCTCTTTGATGCAGGCATGATTCATTTGCATTTTAGATGGTATTGTCAGAGCAACTACAGCACATGAATTGCGGAGGAGAATTATCCAGCCTGGCAAAATTAGCCATCTTTGTGCCTCCCTCCCTCCCTCGCCAGCGAGGAGACGCGCTCTGCAGCCGCTCAGTCATGTGTGCTGGGGGTTTTTCTCTGCTCTCTCCCGAGCAGATGTCAGGCTGTTTGCTAGAAAGCAAACAAATCCCCACAAAAAGCGCCGAGGTGGGACAGAGAGAGTTAATGTACGAGTATGACAGAGAAGCAAGTTTGCTGTGAATTGGGAAGCACAAACTATAGTAATCCCCACCCTGCTGAGTGGCTTCCCCAGAGGTCTGATACAGTGCCAAAGCCTCTTACGCATACTGAGACAAAGCTTATTTCAAGCCGAATTCAGCTCCTGAAGCCACCATACTGCTTCCTGACAGCCTCCAATTGCACTGCCTCTGTATTTGTGTTTCCTGCTGTTTATATTTACTTGTTCCCAGAGCCACAACAGCTACAAAAACAAATAGTTGCTATTTGCAGGGCTCTGTATCAACACAGGTAAAGTGCTTTACTTCCCTTTTAGTTTTACAAAGATTGTGCAAATAGGCTTTTAATACCTCAGAGAGATTAATTTGGTAATTATAAACCAGTTTAGGAACGCATGCCAAACAATTGGTCATATAATCAGCATTCTTGTTTCAGAGTATTAGCACGGCTGAGGCAAAAGGTTTTTAAACCATAAGGGCTACACAAATACTCCCTTGATTATATTGCTATTATTTGCCCATTCCACCGAGACACAAGCTTGAAATATCACTTTTTTGTTTGTCAAGTCCCTGTGGATGCTCTCCGGATCTGTGCTCCTGTCTCTTTGGCCCCTGTACAGCTATTGTGACGGAGTCTGATTTGGGTAATGGAGATCTTGTTTGATATATTTATTTAAAGAATCAGCTTAAGGAAGCCTAAGAGCCATCAATTCTCTTAATTAACTGCAGAGAAATGATTAATGCTATAAATATGGAATTGATCAGGAAAAAATTATAGCACATAGGATTTAATATGAGTTGTTCCACCAATATTTAAGACATTAAATATGATAAATCTGGTTCTGGGTAAAGTGTTCATAACTACCCAAGTTATTTATGCACCTCAGAAAATTCCCACCACAAGACACCACAGCTGTTAGGCTTCTAACTGGAGGGGGGCAGTGCTTTTCAGGTAGAAAAAGTTGCTTTTACAAAATAAAAAACTCCTCAAGGAATAGGTCCATTTCAGCTATACTGCACTCTCTAAACCAGAGCAGAAAAGTTGCAAAGCATTTTATTCTGGCCTTATCTAAAAAGAGCATTTTCATTTCAAAAGAGTTCAATTTAAAATTAATTTTGTTTCATGCACATTGATGTTTTCTTAAATAATGCAGAAATTTCATTTATCAGGAATTTTTAAAAAATACAAATTATTTTGTTGGAGGCCAGAAGATGGGCCTCCAAACCTTTCCTTTCAGAATCACCCACACGAAATGTTTCTCCCTGGTGAAAAAGAAGCAAAGAAAAGCAAAGTAAAATATCAGGCAGGAGGGCAACTCAGTCTGTTGCCATCCCAGCAGTGTTCCTCTCTTGAAAACTGAACTGCAGTCCAGAAAACCTAAACCTTAGGCCTGCTGCCCCTACTGCTTTTGCACCTCCTAAAATATGTTTGCTTTTTATTTCTTGTCTGTCAATCAAAACCCAGCACCGGGGTAAGTAGAGACAATCTAACCTGCACATATAGCTTTTGTGATTCTCACTTGTCGCCTAAAACTGCATCTGAACGGTTCTGTGGTGTGGCCTCCCTCCCTGACATACTGGCATTGTGCAAAAATACTTTGCATTCCCTGTGATGGCTGGCAGAGTCCAGTGAGGCTGAGAGGGATGGGGAGGGGGCAGGTGGAGGGAGAGGCTGAGGCGGTGTGCCAGGCTTCAGGAATGCTGATAAAAGTTGTTGGAGTTGTCCCTCCACCCTTCAGTGTCTTTCTCACCACAAGAAGAATTAAAAGCTGAGCCAACAAATCCAGTGACATGGTAATGTCAGTGACTTTTATAGACATCTAGAAGACAGTACTTTTAGAGCTCAAGCGTGCAGCATCAGAGAGAGCAGTTTTTTGGTGGTTTTTTTCTTTTTATAATAGCTAGTCTCACAATTCTTCCTGTCCCACTTCCCCCAGTCCCTGGAGGATGAGAGTTATGGAAATAACTACTCCTGAGACCATTTCCCAAGAACTCTGTGCCTTGGTCAACAAGAAATGCAATGCCAGACCCACCCACATCCTACAAGCGAGACATCCTGGAGCAGTTTTAGGAGGAGATGTTAGAGAGACAGAAATGTCACTGTATTCATGTACAGAGCATAGATCTGTACACACATGGAAGGCTAAGCTCCGTCCCCAGAGAAGATGTGTGAACTTTGACCAATCTCTTCCCTGTGTTTGCTTTCCCCTCAGGATTACTCACCACCCAACACAGGGTGGGAAGGTCTGTCAGAGGTCATTCTCCCTCTGGACAGCAGTATGGAGTTCTGTGGCTCTCAGAGCCTGTCCATGACCCGCTCACCCACCACTGCAGCCTCAGCGAGGACAGAGGGGCCACCAGGAAAGACTCGGCTGACTCGGGTATGGATACGCAAAGGGCTGAGTCTTTCCCTCTGCCCAGGGCTGCTACCCACCTACAGCACGAGTAGGAGGGACCACAGTGGTGACCAGCAGCTTCAGGGACACTGACTGCCTCCTTACGTGGCATAAAGAAATAAAATCTGAGGAATTTTTCAGTCTCAGATAGATCTCATATTAGATCCCCTGAGAGCTTGGGGGAGGCAAATGTGCTGGCTGGTGGCATGAGACACAGATGGATTGGAAGGAGAAGATTCAAAAGAGGGAAGTGACTGAGCACACAAGGGAAACTAGCAGCTCACCTGAGCTCCTAGCTGGGGCACTGGATGACAGTGAATGGATGATATGTTACAGTGTGCTGCAAGCTCAATACTGCAGAGGGGACAGTTGTACAATTACACACTCAAAATCCATCTAAACTTCACATTTAAATTGTCTGAATACAAGCGCTTAAGAGAGCAAGACTGTCTTCAGAAATCTACAGAACTAAAGTTCCCAGGGCTCCCTGACATGTCAGCAGCTACCACACTCCAAGCAGAAAGCCATCTGTTAGAGACTGCTCTCCATCCAGGCTTCCCTGTCTCTGTCGCCCTACTCTGTGGGAGAGGGGACACTCAGAGAGGACAAGCAATGGCAGCAGGGTGCCACGGAAACAGTGGTACAATGCATTTCAGTGGCCCCTGAAATCGAGGTGCTTAAGATTTCATTCTTCTGTTGGATCCTCAGGCTTTTTATAATTTCAGGGATGAGACCAATTTAATTTTTATAGAGATGTGTAATCCGCCATTTCAACACACTAATTGAAATAGGCTGACATGCAGCTATGTGCCCTATGAGCCTTCCAAAGCACATATCTTGGCACTTTCCACCAGAGGCTGAATGACATGACTGGATACCACACCAGCTCCTCTGTGTTTACAGGCCTCTGTTTCTACATTATTATTTTGATTGCTGGCTTTACCAACAAACATCCAAGAGGCAGAATCCACTTGGAAAAAATAATAGAAAGTAGAGCTGAAACATATTTTAAGAGGTCAAAAAATCAACTGTACCTATGCTATTTTTGACAGCTGTTTATTTAACTACTTTGTAAAGTCCTTCAGCAGTGGAAATACACACATTTTCCCAATGCCATCTGACCTGTTCTTTAATTATTACTTTTATAATGCCTAACCTAAATTTTTGTTCGGGTAAACTAAGTCCATATTTTCTTATCATTTCAGGGGAAAAAAATGTTAACTACTTTCTTTCCTTTCTTCAGCAACTTCTTAGGTATTTGAAAATTTTTAAGCTCCCTTCTGTACGCTATAAACAGCCCCCATCTTTCCAGTTTCCCTGGTTCTGACCACTTTGCTCAGGATTCTCTCCTTTGCTTCCTATCCTTTTTGGAATGTAATGCCCAAAGCCTGCCCATGCTGAGGAAGGTAGAAGGACACATACACCTGTCTTCCAGGTTATATTCATTAAAAAAAAAATCTCAGTAGTACATTTTTCTTTTTTACGTTGTGTCATTGAAGACTTAAATGCAGGTTCAACCCATCATAGCTTCTCTATTATTTTCTTTAGAATCAAATGTTTTACCCTCCATTCTGCAGCCAACTTTTGCTCTGCATATAGAGTAAGTACCTTTTATTTTCTCTCTACAATGAATAATATTTTTTCCAATCATTTCTCCAGTCTGATTTCCAGTTCCACCCTCCAACAGCTCTCCCAGGCTCATGTTCTTTGTGGTTGTAATGAGTACGTTTGGTTCTTGGGCCCCGGATACTACTGATACTAATTAGTGAGAAGACCTCAGCACAGGATCTTGCTTGATGCAGACTTGCATTTGAACAGTGATGATATTTCCATTGATAACTGATCTCCAAATATATTCTTCCAACCAGGAAGATGTCCATCTTTTGGAAGGTTTCATCAAAACTATGTTTTCTTAGACTTTTAAATGAGTTTATCAAGAGTTATCAAGAGAGGGAGAGGTTAAATGGGGTTTGAGGTATTCGTAACTTTTCCTATAAGGCATTTAATAATTCTTGATGAGGCCTGTGTGCACAGTGAAACAGTCTCAGAAGTCATACTTAAAGCCAAGTTCCTCGATCATGTTACCAGACCAGTACAGCTGCTAAGAATACCCCATGACTCCAACTGACGTGGAAGTTCTGTCTCTACAGAGTGTATTGCAGACATGAAGACAAATGCAGTGAGGTGGGGCAGAGATGCCACCTCCTGAAAGATGGAGGGACAGAAAACTGACTCACGCAGAACTTGCATGGTTCCATCCCAGCTTTTCTCTTACTATTACTCTTCAAACTCAAACTTTACTATAAGAGATGTGAACTCGTTAGTAACTTTCAATATATTTTTACAGACACTTGATTAGAGTTTCACAACACAACTACTAAAAGCATGGATACCATCATAATATTTCCTTAACAAGGAGGTAGATCTTTTTTAAAAGGAAACTCCCTGCCCATCTATGTGGTTAACTATAAGAAAACAATTCCATTAGGAAAATTATTAATTCTACTTCTCAGAAAGCCAACTCTTGACAACCAGCTGAGCCTATGTTTAAAGAGTAGAGTCACAGAGATATAAACTGAAATTTAGATGTTGGGAAATAAATTAGAGTTCAGTAATTAATATGAATTGTAAAATCTTGTGTTACTCAATGACATCAATTACCATTAAAAATGTTTATTAGTCACATTTAAAATACAAGCCATCGAACAGGCCTCTAAAACATCTATTTTGGTTGCTAGTTTAATTATCTTTCAGCTATATAGTCATTCATTTCACAAATTAGAAAAGGAGAGTTTACATAAGGGGGGAAAGCGCAGTAGCATGGTAGGAGAATTTCATGGGGTTAACTTCAGACAACCAATTTTAGCTCATTGCTCAAGCTGCCAACTTCACAAAATTTAGATATGGGAGCCCAGCTTCACTTATGATGAAACTGAGGAGCCAGCCATCAACTTCTGATCCATATGCTACTTTAATTGCTGCAGGATCACTCAGGACTGCTGCTGAAGGCCATGCTAGGAGAATTGCTTAAAGTCACAGATGGAAAATGCAGACAAGAATTCACCTCAGCTGTTTGCTGAGGACACCAACTATATACCTTCTGGTGCTTTTTCTTGGCATTTCAAGAGAAGAAAAGATTCTAGCTCTTCAGAATCAATAACACACTTTTTTTTAGTTTTCCAGTCTTTTGTCTTTCCCTTCTGTTTTGATCCAACCTGCCACAATGATGTCATTTACCTTTCTGGTCAGAGGCACCACCACACCTTGTCTCAAGTTCTGCCATATTTTCAGAATGACACATGTTTTTCCCAAAACTTATCTGCTAGTAAGTGGTATATTATTGGCTATATCTTGTCAGTTTGATATGTGCTAATGTGTGAAAACGGGGCTTTATGAATTCACTGGAAATGAGAGCAAATAAAACTATCTACATAGAAGCTTCATTAAGGGAAATAAATAACTACTCTTACCATAATGGTCCTTTAACCCTGCTTTCATCCATTATGTTGATTTAGCTTGAGTTCTTCGATATACCTTACATTCCTACACATCTCTTACCTGGTCGAGAAAACCTTCTTTGCAAAAAGAAGTGCATGCCTGAAATGTTCTTTCCCCCACTGGGGATGCAACAAACATACTAGTTACCTTAAATTAAAAGGAAACACTCAAGAGTAAGTTATACGGGGATCTGTCTGCAGCAATCCAAAGTGGCACATGGATTCAAACCCAAATTTGCAATTTCTGTATACATGCAAGGTTCTATGGGCCAGTGGAGCACCCAGGCTGCTGAAAGCATGAGGCACAGTGTGTGTGAGCTGCACTTGCGTCTGCAGGGGCCACTTGCATAGAGGGGTGCATGTTACTGGAACCACCTCCCTCCTTTGCCTCCCACTGGAGAGGGCAGGACAGTGCAGGAAGGGGGGGAAAAATCAAGAGATATTCAAACCATCTGAAGTGAGAGGAATTAATAAATACCTGTCCATTAGCCATAGACAGTGAGTGATTTACTGAAATAAACGTTACTTGCATTCCTGAAAAAACTCAGAACCCAATGAATGTGAAATACCAGTAGAATAAAAGCTTCTAGGAACTTGAAAGGGTCACAATAAAGACCCATGATAGGAGCATGAAAGACATGATAGGGTCAAAGGCAGAGTGAGTGATGGCAAAAAAGTTTTTTATTTGTAGCAGGTTGTATTTTCAGATCTCATTTCTCCCCTTGGAGTGCTGCAGTCAAGAGGGGCTCTGCACGAGCCGTGCAGCAAGGATGGAAGCACCTGCCTGCACGGGAGGGCCTGCACCATTACAGCAGATATCCAGAGGGAAAACGGATTTCCCTGCTCCAAGCCTGGTTGTCCTACAGTCTGTTGCATTAATAGCATAAACAAATGTCTACAATAGCCCTCACTCTTCTGCTCTGAAAGAAATAAGAAAAGACCTTTCTGAAGCTTCTGGGGAGAGAGACAAGGAGGGCAGAGCAGCTTCCCTCTCACTCCTCTGACTGATGTCACCATTCCTGTGGCCAAAACATGTTTGTTGCTAAGCAACTATGTATATATTACACTCTTCTGCTTCCATTTGGGATTTAACATATGCATTTTCACTTTCATCTCTGATGCATACTTACATTTGTTTGCAGTGGGTGCCAGAGTGAATGGAAGCTGTCCAGTATGGGATATGCATAAGAACTGAAAGGCACACATGGTGATTTACCAACGTGCATCATTGTTTCGCAGCACAGTTCAATGGGAAACCCACTGAGTGCCATTCACCAGCAGTTGGGACAATTTTTTCATTCAGGATTGATGCTGGTTGCTGTATAGCAGCTATTGGTTCGAGAAGTGCAGCAGTTCTCAGATGTCATGAGGAAACGTAGCGTGGGGATAGTCTGACTGTTAATTATTGAAGATAGATTCTTTCTACGATGATAAAAGAGGTTCATTCTTCCACCTGAAGTTTTCTGTTTCATGCATAAATCCACTTTTTTCTACATCTCTCCCACTTACTTGACAAGCAATTAAAAAAAAAAAAAATCACCTTTTTCTTTTGAATTGCATTCAGATGACCCAAATCAGTAGCACCCATCACTCGTATTTTTCTATGAATCAAATCTAAAAAGAAATGAAAAGCGGGAAAAGAGAAAAAGAAGACAGGATGTGAGATTTCATTTATATTACAAACATTCTGTAACAGAAGAAAAAAAAATCAAAACCTACTACTATTACTCTGTAATGAAATTATAAGAGAATGCTATTAATCATGTCTGTACGTTTATCCACATTGTGAGTTCAATAATTAAATTAGAAGATGTAACATGGAGTTTACTAAAAAAAATCCATGCTACAACAAAAAGGGTTTGGTATTGTCTCTATTAATAAGCATTAAAGAATAAAATGTTAGAGGAATTCTTGCAGTCCAGATCATTTGGGTTTTGTTATGCTTTTCAGTTTAGCTTAACAAACTGAAACACTGGAAGTTTCTGTGTAAGTGTGGTCCTAGGATTATCATCACATAAGGAAAAACAGTACTAAACTCAGTTTGTTACTGGTTTTTCCTACTTTCTCCTTCCTGGAAGCCAGGGCAGGAGAGGGAGCACAGAAAGGAGCTGAGGCAACCTTTATACCAGCCATATCTGTTACACCCTCTTCTCTGAGGGATGACTGAAGATTTTTTTCTTTCCCCTGAAGCTCATGAAAAACAAACTTATAAAAAGGAATATTATATGAAAGCAACTTGCTTGCCCGCTCATATGCATTGACTAGGACTGTCTCAGTTGGAAGAAAAACTTTGCTCTGGGTGCGCACCAGAACTATGGGTTAGGGTACAGTAGCTCTCTCTCATGACCTGCTCATCCACAGAACGGGGGTAATAATTCAGCATTATTTTATGCGCTGGCCCCTTTTGCTCTGTGAATTTTCTGCATCCCAGGTCTATGAAGAGCCTTCAGCTGGAGCACTGACAGCACATCTATGCCATGGAAGAGTGCCTGTTACACTGCTGGATTGGACAAAACAGGCTGTGCTGCAAGCAAGAATCAGACTCGGCAGTTAAAAAACAATTTTTTTTTTTT
>VYXC01008640.1:1358163-1403667 GCA_013397175.1 Platysteira castanea
AAAAAAAAAACAACCAAACAACTGTGCTACACCTTTAAACTGTCCTGAGTCAGGAATCAGCTGCTGTTTGAAAGTTGCCTTCATGCAGGACAATCTACATTTAGCACTTCCCCACTGGCCTCAGGGCCACACGGCAGCTCTGCAGGTAACAGAGCTGGTGACACACACAGATCACCTTAAGCTGATGCTTGCATTAGTTAAACTGTTCTCGAGAGCCACAGAAATGTCCCTGCTTGCCCCTGCCACTGCCCATACACACACTCTCCAAAATTTGAAATTCATTGCACAGCTGAAGGACTGGCAGCAGCTTCTACATTTAACTTTTGATCTCTGGACATTTTGCCATCCTTTAGAAAAGCACTGCTTTCCAGATTCACATTCCTGGTTCATTTGAGTCTACCCAATATTAAAAGAGAGTGTAGCTTAGAGGATGATTTATAATACTGTGTACATTTATATTTCTGCCAGAGTATCCAAGAGGATGACTAAGACTCCTTTTATATTCTTAAATTTGCTTTATAATATAAAAACAAGAAGTAGCTTCAGTCCATCTTATTTTTTAGCCAACTAAGCAGCATCTTAGCAATTTAAGCTGGTATCCACAGTGACATGACCAGGTAAAAAAACCAGCATCTTTGGTCACAGCTGAAGCTGGGGTAATTCTATGGGCACATCCAAAAGCACCCTCCATGCTTAGTGAACACACCCCTCTCTTCTTCAAAGTAGCACATCGCCTACTAATAAAATAATAGCAATATTTAGAGTACCAGTAAAAGTATTATTTCCTCCATTTCAGAAGTCATCCTGAAATGTTCAGCTGCAGAGGCGATTTTTCATTGTTTTCCCCTAGAGTCTACATTTGGGGAATATTATGAAAAGCTGAAGCTAACACAGATGCACACATTCCAGGGATTTATGCGAAGTCCTGCCACTGCAAGCACAACTGAGGCGGTGAACCTTTGTGGACCTTCCAGGAAGCTTGTGAATTTTGTTGCCAAGTTCAAACAGCTCTAAAATACATAAGGAAATGAGATCCCATGGTACTTATACAAATTCCCATGTCAGACATAAATGGCTACCTTTGTCTACTGTTCAATAAAAAAAACAAACTTGCACGAATCTTTCCCAAATGTAGAAGTGGTTATACCATTATAGTGCTAAATCTGGCAAAAGATACATGAAGTGTGTGTGCAGAGACTGCTTTTGGGGTTTTGGAAGGGTAAAGGTGTCACTGTGATACTACATTTAAAAATGTGTTTTATCTGCTGTTGCCTTCCTTTTAATATATATTTATATATTATTTATACATATCTATATATCTAAGAGACAGTCACAAAACAGTCACAAAATCAATAATCACATAGCACTCTAATACTAGTTGTAACTCAGCAAATACACAGAATAGGATGCTTTGTTTGCTTCTCGTGTTCAGCTTTTTTAAAAAAATATCTAACAATTCATCCTGCCTTTAGGAAAATATTCATGAAGCAAAACTGGCAATAGAAAAATAATTATTTGAAAAACATTATATGAGGTGAGTTGTTGCTTCCCTACTGGATGCCAGTTTAAATTGAGCTAATTTGTTTTACCAGTAGCTTAAGAAAACCCCAGCACAGCAGCATGACAATTATATCCAGGTGCAAGGACTTAATTCAACAAATTCTAGGTGGATCCTTCCAGTCAGCTCAGTGGGCCCCATCCTCAGCTGTGGCTAAGAACAGATGCCCTTGAAAAAAAAAAACAAAAAAAAACTCTGTAATCATGATCCATTGAATCTTTGAACAGTGAAGCTGAAATGTGTCCAAAAAAAAAAAATTACATTTCTATGTCCAGAGTATCAATTGAAGCATGATTGAGAAACAAGAACATCTGAAGACATAAATATGAGAAAACAGATGCTTTTTGCACTATTGTTACATTACAAATGTAAAAACAATAGCTCATCTACAAAATACAAGAGTATGGTTCACCAGTTTGTTAGGATTTAGAAGTGACACCTGAAAAATCAAAGTCAAATCTAACATTCCTGATTTGGGGAACATTTTAATAAAACAATCAAACTGCAGGGCTTACTGTTTTAGTTCGTCTATGTCTCAACATAATAAAAGTTAAAACATC
The DNA here is from genome assembly GCA_013397175.1 of Platysteira castanea. Classification (NCBI taxonomy): domain Eukaryota; kingdom Metazoa; phylum Chordata; class Aves; order Passeriformes; genus Platysteira; species Platysteira castanea. Next base: position 1,360,282 of record VYXC01008640.1, read on the forward strand.
TTCAAAGGCAAGAATTCAGGGAAGAATTCATCATAAACAAGCACCACATACGTATGGATCATAATACAAAAAAATTAGATTTGTAGGGGGTCTTGATCCTTTAGGAGCCAACAACTGCAAAAGAATAATAATTTTCAAGCTTCATTTTTGACAACCTGCAGTAACACACTAATGGTCTGTTCCTGACTCGGGCAAAATATAGATTAAACTCAAACAGAAAGATACTTTTTTAACACTTTGTTTACATATCATTTATTGCAATGGGTTAAGACCAGGAGACAATTTACATCTAAACCCACAGTGTCACATGCTTATTTAATTGCTGAAATACTCCCAGATGTGTGCATGTTTTACTGAATTGTGCACAATGTACAGTTACAGACAATCATTAAATTAGCAGTAACAACAACTGAAGTTCATAAATGTATTTGTATCAAAAATACTGTATATGTGTATGCATGCCTAAATGGATTAAGATGGCATTTTCCCATAACTTAGCTTTATTTTGTTACCATTTTGTTATTGTCATCATAATTCATGTATTCTAATTTTTGAATAATATTACAAAAGATATTTTCTCTCCTAGAATTTTTACAATCAGGAGTTTACAAAATATATCCCAAAAATGCAGCATTTTGTGTTATTAAGAATTTCAACTTTAACTAACACTAATTAGAGGTATACCAGATGACTCTGATTAAACTAGTGGGTAGTGCTTATTCAGATTTAATGTGAGCAATCTGGACATTTTGAAAAACAGCCAAGCTGGGCTCAAATAAAAACCTGCCAAAAATCCAAACTCTGAATTCAGTCAGGCATGTAAGACTGGTTCCCATGAACATTAAAAATAAAATTAAAATCAGTTGGAAGTCTTGGTTTCCTTCAAACGAGAGAACAACCTCCCATACCCTCAAGAAATTTTTCTGCCCTGTACAGGCTGCCCTTTCAAAGCCACCTCTCAGCACCCAGAACAAACCAGGGAAGAAGCAGCAAAGAGAGGTTACTGGTCTTGTCGAGTGTATCAGCTCTGACATTGCTCGTTTCTAGGTGAGGGTGCAGGCAAATAGGAAGAGGGCAGCTGCCAGTCGAAACACATTTTCCAAGACTGTCATCCAGAAATCAAGAGACATGCTTTTCACTAGATTTTAATTTAAAACACACTGTACAGAGACATATCTTATTCATCTGAACCTTTGAACATCTGATGTAAGGTGAGATTTAGGAATCCAGTGTAGAGGGGCTGAGTTTTCTGCTGGTGTAAGATGACATAACCACTTCAGATAATGGACTTGTGGCTGCTTATATGCACATTTGGATTTTATAGAGTCCCCCCTCCCATATTGTTCACTTGCAGTGCATGTTTTCTATTTATGCTGGCATTAACTTGGAAAGAAGAATCAGAATCTAACCCACTGTGAGACAGTGTATCTTAACTAGTGTTCAATTACAGCTAAATCCATCAGTTTGGGTAAATTTAAGAACATAAAAGTCTCAGGTCAAAATTCAATGGGTATTCATCTCTTCTTTTACATATACCTTCAAAATTCATAGTTTCAAAGATGAGAACATGGAAGATTTAAGAAAAGGGGCATCTTACACTGCCTATTGCTGTACAGTGCAAAGTACAGGACTCTTCCAGGTGAATTTATTTTCTAAAGCTGTATTTCTTTAACCCAAGATGCCTAAAGACAGGTAAGGACTCTACAGATGTTAATCCAAACCACCCTAGGCATATTAAGGTTTGCTAAACTGAAAATGTGCTTTGTAAGGCCAAAGGGTCAAATATTTAAGATGTTTAAGATGTCTACTTCCTACTGGTGAACAACCAAATTATTGGATTTCAACAAGGCTTCTGAACTATGCTGTTTGAAAAAGAATCATGCTCTCAATCAGTGTAGGTTTTAAAGAATTACCACTGGGTTTTTTAAACTCTATTTTAAAAATAAATTTCTGCCTTAAACAAAAGGCAAGATCTTGCTTTATTAAATATTAATTTTTAAGAAACTTTGGGTGTATTTTTTATGCTTTCTTTGAATGGTAAGAACATATTAGCCTATTGGAGACTCTTCACCTTTAAATCTTTTAATTCTGTATGCAAATATCAGTTCAAAATTGAATGGGCACAGGCAGGAGATTTTTTTCATCTGCAGTATTTTTTTACAAGTGAAATTACTGAAAAAGAAGTTAGGGGTTGATATTTTCAAACTCATGCTTATATGAAATGAAATTTAAATTCTAATTCTGGCTTGAAAAAATATCTGTCAAATAAGAACATTTAACAATGAACTCTGAAGTAGGTTTCACCAAAAATACATAACTTGTGTAGATTATCTTTTTACTTATTACTGTATCAGTCTGTTGAGGAAATGTTTTAGAAATAAAAATTGAAAAATAAATAAAATTAGCATATGTTTAGAAAATAAGTTACTCTATATTTTTCTGATCAGTTTCTAAAATAGTTTTAACAGTGCTTAACAGTGCGGTTTATTTCTGCTTCCAACATTGTTCCAAGTATCTATTTTAGCCTATATTCCACAATGGATGATTACATCTATAATCATTATTGGTCATTAATTTATTTCAGAGTACAGACCTCTGTGGGCAGTAATTACTGTACAGCCTTAAAGAGATATCATTAACAAAATGAGAAGATAGAAGATATGTTAATTACTGTAAATGTTCTACTGGTTTCTTCCTGGAAAAAACATGCCTGGAGATTAAGATCATGTGTAATTCTTTCCCAGACAATATCATGTAACTTATAAGAATGAAAACTAAAGAATGTTACAGGGCCAGGGAAGAGGATGACTTTCAGCAATTTCAAGCTTCATTTTGAAATCTTGCAAGTACTTTCATGAATCAAAATGAATACAAATATTTCATTGAGTCTAATTCCCAGTACTTTCAGGTTAAATCCCTTTTATGTCAATGTATGGTTGAAGCAAGAATTTTTCAGACACTGTGCTTACACACAGCCCACCATCATTGAATCCACCCATGTATAACTTTATCTCCAACTAGTGATAGTGGGTTGGATGGTTAATAAACCTTATGGGCCTTTTTAAAAGATTTGCTGTACATAGAGGTTCTTGTAGGCTCCATAAACTGATGGCTTTCACTGGTGAAAGTACTGTTTGCCCAAACTCAGTAAAAATATTTTCCAGACAAAATTTTCAGCAAGCACTAATATTTGATGAAAACATCATTTGAATCTGCTATGTGAAGTTTTGCTATCCCATAGCTTGGAGTTCAGAGCTGGCTGTTTTCAAAAGGTTCAGAGCAGGTTGGGTGAAGGAAACAAACCAACCAAGCAAAAAACCCAAACCTAGGCTAATCACATTTCTTGACTCATTTATTCTTAAATGTGAGACCTTTTAGAAAATTGTTACTAGAAGATAGGGAACATATTTTTCTTGTTTCCCTGTAAGATACCATGATGGTTTTGCTTCAGTTTCTCCTGGAACATTGTATGAAATATCATGTCAGGGAAACTGATTTAAATCTGAACCTTTTCCACATAAAACACATTCACAATCATCTAAACAGGCTTTTCCTGCACAAGCAGTACCACCAACATCCTACACAAGATCTTATTTCATAGCCTGGTCCACAGACTTCCATATTCATAATCTATGAGGCAAAAAAATAAACCTGCCTGTTGAAAGTGTGTGATTTGCATGGCGAGAAAGTGCTGGGAGAAAACAATTTTGCCAGAGGTTCACCTCAGTCTGGTCATCGCCTTGACCATCAACTCCTCAGGCTTCCCCAGGAAGATTTTTGTTTTTAATTTGTATGGAGAATCAGAAAGGGAGATGACATTTTACAATGATAAAGAGCACATCGGCAGAGACAGGAAGGCAGAGGGTGACTTTGGATCTACAAAAATGGTCCAGCAAAAACTAGAGTCATTCTGAATTTATATTTATTGGACTACACAGAAACTGAATATGTGAATGCCTGTGGAAAAGAAAGCAAACAGAAAGCCACGTGGTTGCTGGCATGGGTGTGCAGGATTCATCTGAACCATCATTTGCCAGTGTGGTTTTTGAGGTATTTACCCAGCACTGTGTGAGACACCAGAGTGAATAAACTAAACTGAAACAATCATTTCCCATACAAAAAAAGTAAACACTCCATGGATATCAGACTAGAAAATGTACTATGGCACAGCACAGTGTTTTGTAGGCCATTGTGACTCCCTTAATGCTCTTCACAAATCCATAATTTGACTATTTAAAAGTAACCAAGATAGATCAAAAATTTAACTTCATACTCAGAGTCCGACTTCCCTTCAAAACTGAACAGCTTAAGCACCATCCGCTGGTGTCCTCTCTGACAGCTCCACACTTGAGTGGATCATAATCACTAAACCTCACTAAAAATTTTTAGCTTTCCAAATAACTTGAGCTCAGTTTTTAAGCTCTCTGACATAGCAGTCAAAACTCCACTAACATGATTTACAGTTAAATTAAACATAAAAACATCATCATTAAAATGTTAAGGTTAAGACCTAATGCCTCATACGCTTTATAAAGGCAGACAAATATATGAACACTTTGGTCTGTAGTGCCAGTCAGTACAGAAACATAACTACATACATTGTTATGCAGCGTGTACGAGTTGCAGGCTTTAAATATTTTATAAAATATTCCCAATCCTCAGCTTGATTCCCTTTTGGCCACATTCACAATTATTCATGCACTTTATCTGTTGATGATTTATTTTAAATGTAAAGGTCTAGTAATTTCTCTGTTCTGTTTCTACAAGTAAGATTACAAGAGCTCAGAATAAAGTGTTTTGAATTTTAGAGTACTGAATAGCCAATAAAATTAATCTATTTCAGTGAGAGCTCTAACACAACACTGTTTGCAAAAGAAAAATGCTTTTTTGACTTTTCAAAAAAAATTAAACCAGTTCCCTAACAAAAATGTTTTCTTCCAAAGTTTAATCAAAATGTGAATAGAAAACGTTATATTTCTACAGATTCCTGCCTCATCACCTGGTATAACATTTAGGCCTGGGGCAGTATGAACTTGATAACTCAAATACAGTCTTAATAGTTTTATATCCTTTTAAGAATATGTAGATGGCCTTAAAGATATTTTATTCTCCTCTCAGGGAGAAAAAAAAAATTCCTCAAAAAAAGCAAGCACCTTAAATACATGCTTACTATTCCAAATAATCTCTTGACAAATATCTCAATAATACCTTGGTTTATGTACTATGCATCTGGTGAAAACATGTCTTTTCTCCAGTTATACTTTGTCAAAAAGTCTGGTCCTTTGTATATCATTATTAAGGAAGAATGACCAGATTTAGTAATAAATTGCTTCTTCCTTCCTTATACCCCAGATCTCTCCCCATTTTCAATAGGTGAAGTGAAACATACTGAAATGCTCATGGATATTATCAGCTGGAAAAAGTTGTCAAAATAATAAAATACTCACTTCTTGCAAGCATTTTTCATCAAAGCATTTTACAGGTGGTTCCATCATTCCCACTTCCTCTAATAGAGGAACCAAGATGCGGATATGATAAAGATGACAAGCTTACAGGTCTACATCAGTGTACACTAGCTGAGAATCCCAAATACTCTTTAAATTCCCTAACTAAAAGCATAAGTAGGAATCATCAAATGAGAATGAGTGCTAAGAAAATGTCCACGTACACAGGATTTGAGCCAAGTATCACAAAGAATATGATTGAAGTCAGGGAAGTCTGTCCTGGGGAATGCCAAGACAGGAAGAGAGAGCATCTTCCATGGGGCTCTTTCTATGAGTGATGAAGATGAGCCCTGGTTCTGATCTACCCCCTCAGCATGAGGAATACAGATGACAGCTTGCTACAACTCCCTCAAAAAGAGTCAGATGTTTTCTGCCCTGTCCAATAGTGTCCAGCTTACTGGAAGGACATTCTAAAACCTCTGTGTTTTCTAGCAGACGACATTTTGCAGGTCTCTGTAGATTTCCCCAGCCAAAGCCAAACATCAAACCTTTCAGCAGTAATATTGTCACAGTAGCTCTTAAGGGCCCCACACAATGAGGCACAACTTTAGCGTGCTGCATTTTTATACTCTTATCTGTGCTTTGGAACACTAGGAAAACACCAGAAAAATTATCCTGAATCTGCTTCCTTCCTGGTAAAATCAAGAGGTATTACATCATCTTTTCCCTTTCTTAGCATAAAAATTCCCTTTCAAGTTCCTTCAATGGCTTCCCCTTCACCTTTTGTATCGTATTCTAGTATTTCATCTTTACTTCAAGGCACCACACTCTACCAGTCTTTCCTGTATGTCAGCTCTCCTTTCCTCATAGTAAACCTCCTGCTGGCTGTGCTCTTCTCACACTACTCTTCCTAATGCTTCTTCGTAACCTTCTCTCATGATTTTTTTTTTAAATGCTGCCACTTTTACACAGAAAATCTGTTCCAGCTCTTGAGTACCAATTACTCTTTTCCACTGAATTATTTCTATAAAATAGTTCTTTTCAAAACTTATTTAAAAGGTTTAAATGTATACTGCAGAAAGATATTTGGGGATTTTGTCTGTTTGTGAAAACTAGGTTTGATATACAGTTTAAGATAATCGTGGAAACTACAGAACTCAATGCTGAAAATATCCTGAAAATGAAAATCAAAGAATGACTATCAAGATAACACTTCAGGAAAAAGTAACCAGTAATTGAGGGTGCTGCATTACTAATATGCAGATTCAGGTAAAATAATATTTGTTGGGAAAAACAATGCTTGCTCCATCTCTAAAATATCATTGGTTTTGAGGTAGTCAAGATCGCTCGACAGGAAGCCTTGGGGTTGTGATAGTACCATGAAAATATCACTCGAGTACTTGGTAACAGTAAGGTCATTCACACATAGAACAGAAAACAAAAATAAAGTCATCTATTCTTTCATTGTACAAATACATGCTTCTCCTACATTTTGCAAACTGTGGTTAGTTATAAGACCTCCACCTGGAAAAATGTCTTAGAACTGGAAAATATGCAGAGAAGAGCAATAGAGGTGAATGGTTTCTAAGCAAGGCCTGACTCAGTCAGCTAAGACTTTTCATCCTGGAAAAGAGATAGCTTAGGGGAAAAATTATGAAGGTCCACAAACCCACGAGAAACCATGAGATGGAGGTGAATTGCTCTTTCCTCTTTGTAATACAGGACATGGTGGCCAAAGGAAGCCAGTTGATCCCAATTCAAAACAAAAAAGCAGTTCTTAATTCATATGTAGCAAAATTATGTAAATCCTTGCCAAGTGATGTGGCAGAAACAAAACTTTACTGGGTTCAAGGGCAGGCTTAATAAGTACTTGAAAAGAGATCTGGAGAGAGTTAGTAAACAGACAAGCCATAGTGGTCTTAAAGTCTCTGAGCCATAGTAGTTAGAAGCCAGAAAAATACTCAGTGGACAAATTTTACACACTTGCCTCAAGCATGCTGTATAATCTTCCCTTGACAACCCATTTTGGCCACTGTTACAAAATAAGTGATGTTAGACAAGCTCTCTCCTGAACTACTGCAGTTGCTCTTATGAAATTATTTCTGAACATTATAAAGAAAATACTCAGGACACACTTCATGTTTCTGAGCAATGCTATGTCTTGAAAAAGCATTACCACAAAGGGAGAGAATAAAGAGGGTTATGTTTCATTGGGCTCTGCTAAGATCCAGGGGTGAGTGAGATTTTAATAGCACGAGGCAAACTGAATATAAGTCGGTTTAGAGATAATCTCACATGTACAAGACTGCTTATCTAAACCTTTCCTGTATGTTAGAGCCAATGTGGGTTTTACACAGTTTAAGGCTGACTGGCGCTCTCTCAATTTTATAGTAGATTATGCCTGAGATCATCCCAAAACACACTGAATGTAGGTGAACAATCCCTTGGCTTTGAGGGAAAGCTGAAGAGCTCTGAGGGAGGTTCTGAGTCTCTGCTTACCCTATGTCCTCAGGGAGGTTCTGAGTCTCTGCTTACCCTATGTCCTCAAACATTCCTGGGAGACTGCAGTGGAATAAGGTGCTGTCAGTGAACTTTTGAAAATCTTGGCCAATTAAAAGCATAGGCTGCCATCAACAGCCACATCACTTCTCAGTGTTCTCTTTGCCACTTAAGTGAACCAGTACCATCTCCTTTCCTTTTGCATGCATCAGCAGAGCACCCTATCAGGGATTAATAAAGAATAATCCAGCAATAAATTATAGCCAGAGAATCTGGAACAGATTTCATGGGCTGATGAGACTTTGGCTAACATGCAGCACTCACAACACTTGGAACATCTCCTGTGTCAATGACTAACACTTCGCTGAGCATTCTGAATACATAAGGTATTTCATAGGCAATAGCTGACCTTAATGAGGGCAAAAGATAAGTGAGCTTTTCAAATCTTGGGGGGAAAAATGGTCTGAAAACATTTCAACCGTGACAATATCCTGAGTCAACATATTGTGTCTATAGAAGCAGGACTCTACAAAAATCTCTTGTGAAAGGTTTCAAAATACCAATAAAAGCCAACTTTTATACACCAATACTTAGAAAAGTCTTGGAGTGCATGTGTTGCACAGGGAAGACGCACACACATCCAGACCTTCACTCCAATAAGATTTGGGAGTATGCCTGCCATGTTAAAGGATGTGCTAACTGGAAGCCATCCCAGTATGGCACATTGCTGCAACCTCTGAATGCCTTGCAGAACACATGTGTGTGGATCATGGCTCTTTTCAAGGCTTGTGCAAAGCATCCCAGAGACCCTTATTATCTATATAATTGTATAATTATAAGTGTATAATTGCTAGAATGAGGTGCTAGACATAAATGTGAACTGTTCTTCAGACACAACATGCTATTTAGATGAACGTGGCAGAATGAAGTCTGTGGTGTTCTCTCTCTGGATTCACATTTAAATTATAGCACAGTTACTGCCAGAGGAGGAGCAAGTGAATGTAAATAGTGGCTGAAATATAAAAATTATTTCTAAAGTAGGTTAGAAATAGAATAAGTAACTTCTAAATATATCGTAATATTCAAAATAGGATGCTGCTAGGTATTAATGTCTTACATTTATGTAGAATTTCCTACCCTGAAAAAAACTTCTTTCCTCAGGTAAATTACCATGCTTAAACTTGGAAAGCCTTAAGGCAGATGGAGCTGAGGAAGGGAACTTCCTCCCTCACTACAGGTGAGGAAAGGAAAAAAAATATGCTGAGGATCAAATAGAGTCAAAGCTAGTTCTTAGAGAAGATGCTACAATACCACTGCTGTCCCTGCAGAACAAGTTGCAGATTTCTGACAATACTCTGATTCAGAGATAGAGAAAAAGAAGGGAAACCCAGAGGATAAGACAGGCCTTGATAAGCCCTGTTGTTAAAAGCAGTCAAGTATCCGAGGAAAGTAAACCATCTTTCTACTGCATTCAACTGAAAAGGAAACAGGTACAGTGCAGATCTGAAAGCCAAGACTGTTAAGATCTCACCCTCCTGTATATATAGACAAGGAGATTTCCTCCAGCATCCCACACACTGTGGGATTATTCTTCACTCCTGCCCACACCCATCCGCTGCAGTTGGCTGAGGCACATCTTCCATCCACTGATGTTCCTTCAGTTCAAGCTTTCTTGCTGCCCTAACTTTAGATCCAAGCAAGAGTATTACAGAGCTCCATTAAAAGTTAGAGAAATAAAGGGATAGAAAATTAAAAAGAGCACTCTTTTTTTTCAAAANCCGCTGCAGTTGGCTGAGGCACATCTTCCATCCACTGATGTTCCTTCAGTTCAAGCTTTCTTGCTGCCCTAACTTTAGATCCAAGCAAGAGTATTACAGAGCTCCATTAAAAGTTAGAGAAATAAAGGGATAGAAAATTAAAAAGAGCACTCTTTTTTTTCAAAGACATGTAAAAAATAAAAAAACAATGAAAAAAAAAATCCTCATTTCTTCCCTTGACATTCAGAAGAAAAAAAAATATTAAATATTTACCAATCTAGTCATTCCTGCTTAGGTCTTCTCACAGCTACAATACCCACCCTTAATTTACCTCCTCCTCCCTGAATCACAGCAGGATCTAGAGTCACCCTGTGGTACCCCCCTTTATAGACTGGTGGGTGAATCAATTAAATCCCCACAGCTGGCTACCCTGAAAATCCCTGTACTCAGTTCAGGCAGCTGTGGGCCTCCTCTAGCAAAAGGGAAATCATTAACTCCTTCCCAACCACCTCCTGGACATTGGTTTTATAACTTATTTAATATACCATAATCACCAATCAAGCACTCAAAGCCCTTTAAGCTTGAATAAAATGAAAGCTGAAATATACCCAAAACACTATGTTACCCCTGATTATTTTTTTTACTGCAGAGACCTAGTCTATTAATTTCCATTAAGAAACTAAATTTGATAAATAGATAACATTATAAAAAGAAAATGTAATTAGCATGTAGCCTTGGTAGATGTAAACTTACTGGTACCCAGGAGTAATAGCAGTTTATGTGAAAACTAGAATGTTACCATAATTATGAAAATGAATGTATAATTTATGCACATAATATGGAAAATATGCAAGGTGTGTAGAGGACATGATTATATTACATTTTCTTGTTTCTATTGATAGATGATAAATCTTTAGAATATGTTGAAGCTATGCATTATTCTGCTTGATTTTTGGATGCCCATGATTTCTGCTAAAGTTTTTTTTTTCTTTTGTTTTTAATTAAACTCCATTTTACAACAGCAGCCCTTCGCCTGCTTTATTATGCCAAAGAAGCATATGGAAATATAAACTCTGAGATGTTACTGATTTATTTTGATGTTGGAGCATTTTGCTCTTGTGTAAACATTTCTTGTGACATGAATATGGATAGTTTCAAATCTTGGAAGAGTTCATTACTAAAGGTAGCATATGTTTTTGACTCCTGAACCATGAGGGAAATGAGAACACCCAGCTTGCCAAACAGTAAATTGTAAACAGTTGGTACACCCCTAAGCAAAAGACTGAAATAATTACTGTATCTGTGGTTTAGAGTAGCCAGCTCATTTTTATGTCTCATTTTTGTTTGGTTGGTTTTTTTCATTTTGCTGATTTAATGTTTTTCTGCAAGGTTTGTAGATGCAGTCTAAATATATACTTANGTTAAGATCTCACCCTCCTGTATATATAGACAAGGAGATTTCCTCCAGCATCCCACACACTGTGGGATTATTCTTCACTCCTGCCCACACCCATCCGCTGCAGTTGGCTGAGGCACATCTTCCATCCACTGATGTTCCTTCAGTTCAAGCTTTCTTGCTGCCCTAACTTTAGATCCAAGCAAGAGTATTACAGAGCTCCATTAAAAGTTAGAGAAATAAAGGGATAGAAAATTAAAAAGAGCACTCTTTTTTTTCAAAGACATGTAAAAAATAAAAAAACAATGAAAAAAAAAATCCTCATTTCTTCCCTTGACATTCAGAAGAAAAAAAAATATTAAATATTTACCAATCTAGTCATTCCTGCTTAGGTCTTCTCACAGCTACAATACCCACCCTTAATTTACCTCCTCCTCCCTGAATCACAGCAGGATCTAGAGTCACCCTGTGGTACCCCCCTTTATAGACTGGTGGGTGAATCAATTAAATCCCCACAGCTGGCTACCCTGAAAATCCCTGTACTCAGTTCAGGCAGCTGTGGGCCTCCTCTAGCAAAAGGGAAATCATTAACTCCTTCCCAACCACCTCCTGGACATTGGTTTTATAACTTATTTAATATACCATAATCACCAATCAAGCACTCAAAGCCCTTTAAGCTTGAATAAAATGAAAGCTGAAATATACCCAAAACACTATGTTACCCCTGATTATTTTTTTTACTGCAGAGACCTAGTCTATTAATTTCCATTAAGAAACTAAATTTGATAAATAGATAACATTATAAAAAGAAAATGTAATTAGCATGTAGCCTTGGTAGATGTAAACTTACTGGTACCCAGGAGTAATAGCAGTTTATGTGAAAACTAGAATGTTACCATAATTATGAAAATGAATGTATAATTTATGCACATAATATGGAAAATATGCAAGGTGTGTAGAGGACATGATTATATTACATTTTCTTGTTTCTATTGATAGATGATAAATCTTTAGAATATGTTGAAGCCATGCATTATTCTGCTTGATTTTTGGATGCCCATGATTTCTGCTAAAGTTTTTTTTTTCTTTTGTTTTTAATTAAACTCCATTTTACAACAGCAGCCCTTCGCCTGCTTTATTATGCCAAAGAAGCATATGGAAATATAAACTCTGAGATGTTACTGATTTATTTTGATGTTGGAGCATTTTGCTCTTGTGTAAACATTTCTTGTGACATGAATATGGATAGTTTCAAATCTTGGAAGAGTTCATTACTAAAGGTAGCATATGTTTTTGACTCCTGAACCATGAGGGAAATGAGAACACCCAGCTTGCCAAACAGTAAATTGTAAACAGTTGGTACACCCCTAAGCAAAAGACTGAAATAATTACTGTATCTGTGGTTTAGAGTAGCCAGCTCATTTTTATGTCTCATTTTTGTTTGGTTGGTTTTTTTCATTTTGCTGATTTAATGTTTTTCTGCAAGGTTTGTAGATGCAGTCTAAATATATACTTAGGGCCTGCAGCGTCACAGTTCTAAGTGTGCAGATGTCAGCATGGATTCATGGATTCCCAGATACCCTACGACCATGTATAAAAGCCTGGCTGAAAGAGGCACTCAGCTATTTTGCTTCCAGATCTACTCATAATATATGTTGGTTTTTTTAACCTAGACTCCATCTTGCACAGTACCAGGCTTCTGCAGGCCATCGAGGAATTCTGAATACTTTCACCATTTGATCATGAGAAACAGAGGCCCCTCACAATTTTGTCACAGTACACAGAACATGACCAGAGCTGAATGTCATGAATACTTATTTTGTGCACCATCCATACATTTTTACTGTGATTTTCCAAGGAGCCTGCCTCCTTGTGCCCCTGCCTCTCCTGAAGCTTCCCATACACGTTAGAAATGTTGGCTGCTGTTGTGGCAGCAAGGTCCAAGGCTGAGCTCTGCTGTGTGCAGAGTCACTTCCACACATTCAAATAATGCCCTGGAGAGTGTCCCTTGGTTTTATGAGACCAAAAAAAAGCCTAGAAGGACACACAGGTAGTTCTTCAGAGACACATAAGACATCAAAACTTTTAACTGTATGCTGCCTTTCTCCTCCTTACTGACACTTTTTATTGTTCCCGCTGGAACACCAGCCTGGAATGCTGAGGCTAAAAGATGGTGTTTGGGTATGTTCACTCTGTCCTGGTGCCTCCTTGGACTCTAAGCAATAAATACTCATCCATGACTCAGTTACCATGCTTGATTTTCCTTCTACCCTACAATTCCCAAAAAAATAAAAAGGTATTTCACAGCATTTCTGGTAGTTTACTGGTTTAGACACTTTTTGGGATTTGTGGCCAAATCATCCCTAGCATCCCTGGCTTGGATTAGAGACTTGAACTTGCATTTTCACCACCCCAGGCTACTACCAAATGAGCTGGGTAACTCCCACTTCTGTGCCTCCATGTTCCCTAAATCTCTGTCTTACACATACTCTTAATACAGGCACACCCTCAGACCCCAGGTTCTCATGGCAATGGAGCACCTAATTTAAAACTCCAACTTCAGGGCTTCCAGTCCCCCAACCATAGATGAGTTTTTCCACAGTTCTCCATACACACAGTCGGTGCGCCTTGCAAAATGCATTATCTCAGCATTTGTATGTAGCTGAAATAGTGAATGTAGATGAAGAACAGATACAGCTTTAAAAGTAGGAGAGAAAGCTGTCCAGTCACCCAGTTGCAACCCCATTGTAGGTCTGCTTATAAGTTACATCCAACACTCCAGATAAATCTGTCCTGGACGTCACTGTTTAAAGATCTTAGGTGCTTATCTGTCTTTGGGATTCTGGGTCAAGTGATTTGTCTAGGTCTGTGCAGCAGGTTGGCAGCACAGCCAGGATTAGGAATCCTGAGTCTTGAGTCATAGGTTATTGCTCTCTCCAGGGCATGGCATTACCTCCTCAGAACACAAAACAAACACCACATTCACTGCAAAGCTTGGTTAGACACAACAGGAATTCAGGGAGACACTACACTGTACATAACACCACAGGTATGTATGAGTGCATACATTGAAAAAAACTAAAACTTGTCCAAAAGTAAGGCATTTATTTTTGTGTACTCTACTCCCAAGGAAGAGGAGAGAAAGAAGAGCATGCTATAGATGTGATTGACATTGTTTAATACGTCAATGGGTTGTCTCATCAGACACTATGGTAGAGAGCATAATATCAGAATGCACACAGAGGCGACGCTGCCCTGCCTGGTCTCCACCTCCCCACCAGTACCACCACTTCACCCAGTCCTTGGGAACCTGGAGTTAGGCAGCTTCACGTGAGTTCTCCTCTTGTTGTGCAGCTGGGTGGATTTGCCCAGCTCTGTGTTGCATTGCAAATGTTGAAAGAAGTACTTGCCAGGAGCAAGCAAGCATTATACAACCTCAGCACAAGCATAATCAAATCACTTTTCTTAAAACTGGACTTGATCGTTAAACACTTGGGCCTGGTTTCAGATTAAGTACTTTTGAAGAAAGGCAAATGGGCTCTAACATTCAGATTTGTAGAAATATACTAAATCAAGCATGTATAACAAACCTTTCACACAGCTCTAGAAAGAATTCCTTTTGTCCCTACAAGAGTTATATATTTGTTAAATTCATCTCTTGTGTAACGTTATTGTTTTCCAGTGTAGTTACATGAAGGATGAATTAATCCCATTACCAAATGATTTTTTACAAACAAATAATTGAGGCTTGCTGAATGAGAAATAAATAGACTCTGCTATTTAAAATCCAAAGTGAGACAAAAACTGCCTCTCATATTAACTCCTTTAAATCTCTGAGGGAAAAAAAGTGTCAAAGGTCAGGAAATATAACAAAACCCTGCACTGCAAAGTTGCATGCTCTCTCAGCAAAAATGGGAACTCAAGTACTAGTGAAGGACAAGGAATTGATCAAGCAGCAACAAGTTCATTCTTCCAACATATAAAGAGTAGAACATAGCTTCTTTGTTCCACATTTGTTCCATGCAGTTATCAACCAGAATTTGCTTAGGCTTTCATTTAAGTGTCATTGTGCAGACTTATTCAAAGAGTGTGGATGGAGCAGTGGCACAGAGATAACAGCCCCATTTCTCCTTCTCTCATCTCCACATTTAATGGACTCCACTGTTAAATGTGATCCCTTTCAAGTTTTCAGGTATAATAAGATGTAAAGTAGAATACAAAAGAATTATTTTAAGAGAAGTAAGATGTGTGTAAAAGTTCACAAGGTACAGAGTAGTGAGTTTGGAAAATCCTCAGAGAACCACCATGCTTGTGAATTATGTTATCTGAGTACAGCAGGTTTTATGGTACTTTGTAGCTTTTGGGCAACAAACTAAAATTTATTCCAAATGGGTACAGTAAAAGTATAGCTGAAAGAGTGGCTGTAAGAGACACTTCACTTCTGTGAATGCTTGGTGATATTTATTTCTTGAGTCAAAGAGCCCTGCTTTAGTTCTTCTGCTCTAGCTGCTCTTGGAAGCTTCAGTATCTCCTCAGCACATTCTAAGATCTTGCAGCAGAAAGCCATTTCCTTTGGTTCATCTTACTAAATACATGGCACAGATTACATCGCTATTTAGTACACCACAAACATAAATCACGTGCCAATATAGCCAAGGCAGGCACTGGCAGGTGGGGCAGGACTGCCTTCTCTGAGCACTCCAGAGAAGAGGAGGAGACAGTAACCTCAAGGGAAAATTGCAAAAGAGCAAATCATTGCTCCATATTTGCTCCTCATCATTTGCTCCTTATGACAGGAGGAAAAAAACTTCTGCCTGTCTCAGATGGGTCCCTTCCCATCTTCACCCTGCTGGATTCAGCCAACACTGGCCAACCTGTGGGGCACCTCCCTCTCAAAGCTTCTCTGTGGGAGGATTTTATTTCTTTTTGGAATATATATTGTGGAGAAAGATGGTAAAAGCTGGCATAATACAAGGCAAGATTTGGTTCAGTGTTTCTGGTATGCTTTTCCTCCAGTTTCAACAGAATATATCTATCCAGGTCCCTTGAAGGAAGTTTTCATCTTCATTAAAATTCATTGTTCCCTATTCTCCCCCCAGGCCTTCTTATTGCTAATTCTATCTTTTTTATCACTATATCTACTCTAAATATCACAGCTCTGCTTGTTCTCCCCTCTCCCTTAGTCACAGCTCCTTCCTATTACTTGTAATTGGCTACAAAATCATTTACCTATCAACTATAAAAAACACTTGAATATTTGTATCTCACCAGGGGAGATCAACAGGCCATATCTTACTTTTATTCAGCTGCTCCATAGCCCCTCAAGGCTTTTCTCTCACAAGTCTCTTGCATTGAGACCCTCATGTCTCATCACCTAACCTGTTCTCCATTGTACAGGTAGGAAAGTCCAGAGAGACAAAAAGCACCCAGACAGCAGTATCCAGGTTTTCCAAATCCTTGCTTGGTTGACTATAAACTAAGCCACTCTTCTTTCTTTTGTGATTTCCTACACCGCATGGATGTTCTTCCCCTTTTTTGTGCTGCTGCCTTATCTCTCTCTCTCGGAAATGTCTTTGTTCTTAAATCTCATCTGAAAACTTTCCAATTTCCTTTCCTTTTTTTTGTTGTTACACAACTCATTTCCTTTCCATTCTTTTCCCTTCCCTTTTTCCTTCTTCTCTGGCCCCTAAACTTGATCTATGTTTCAAAAATAACTCTGCTACTATTTCTTCTTTATTTCCGATTTTCTTATGTTCATGGTAGTCTATCCTCAGAGATTGTTTTTCGTCTCCTTGAGAGTCACTGTGACAATCTGCGTAAAACATTCCTTCTTTATCTCTCTCTGCAAAGCATTTTGCACTACTTTTTATGGAGGATGCTTTTATATAATTAAATTAGATTCTGATTGTATGGGAAATGAAAAGGCTATAATAAGCAAGCTCTGATGATACTGAAAGCATTATAAGTAACAACATTTGTTCTTTAGCCATCATTATTTTAAAAATAAATAACACAGACATAGCACATTTGAAAGTTTTGGTACACAAAATATCATTTATATGTACTCATAATTGTGTAAATTAAATTTTGGGCTAGTAGCCCACTTTGGAAAGTCATTCAAAGCAAGTCCTTAAAAAAAGGAAGTCCCAAAGAGAGAGAAAGGAGAGGCTTATCTGTATTTTAAAGTCAATGTCTGCACTTTCAGAGAACACAGTAGTTTTCCTAATACCCATTTTTACTTCCACGTCATGTCTCTTTAAAACCTGTCTTTAATATATAACCTTTCAGTTATAGGTACTTTTTGCTTCAGTGTCACCAACAGGAAAAGAAAATACTACTTAAATCTGCAACAGCTGCATACACTTCCCCCTAAACCAAATGCACTGTAGATGTGTGAGCCTTCACTATTAAATATTTTCAGCTGCTTATGTGATGTACACATGTGGCAAGTTAGCAAAGTGTTAGCTTGCAGTGCTTCCAGCCAGTCATATATCTTTTTTCTCCATGTGTTGTTGTCTTCTGTCTTATGTACATCAATATAATCTTTACTACCTATTATAATGCACCTAATATAAATCTACCTGAATGTTTGCATAATAGGCAAAAAGATGTGTCTTAATATGCAGAGTTAGGCAATAAAATGGAGAGTTCCATTTTACAAAATTTCATCAGTCTCCAATGTGAAAATGTATATGTGCTTGATTTCGTTTGGCAAGAAATGGAGGATTTTAGTTTCTCATAATGAATTCAGAAATTTCAGTCCCATCAGCTTTCTCACACAAAAAATTCTCACATTAGTGTCTTCTGTACCGTAAGATATTCACCCTGGCTGGAACACCTCAGAGGAGGGAGGGTGATGGGCTGCTGGGAGCACAGGGCTTTTCCAGCATTTGGACAGACCTTGCCTTGTGCCTCTCTGTGATGCACAGGTCAGGTCTGCTATTCAGCAGTGTCACTTGGAGCCACTGTCATGCCCGCTTTTCAGCCTTTTACATCCCTGTGTATCACTGTAAACCTCAGAGAAAACAGCTTGTTGTGGGCAGAGACTGATATCCCTGACTCCAGAAATGAAAATGTCTACAGGAGATATCTGTGCCTCTCTCCCTGACATCTGCATGGCTGCAACCCACCCTTTCTGCTCCACAGTGCCTACAGCAGCACTCTGGGTTTGCATGCTGGGAAAAGAATATTAACAAGGAAGAATAGGGGCAAAATTTACCTTTTTGTCATCCCAACACAACAGTTGACTAAGGCAATCCAGTCACACGACTTCTACAGTTGCTACAGACGGACTGAACAACCCACATTTTTCCTGGCTGTCTTGTTCAGTCTCATAGAGCAACAGTACATCTTACTGTAAATCTGGTCTCAATAATTTATTTTTTCAACATATAAAAGCTTCATTTTCCAGGCCCCCACCCCCCCCCCCCCCCCAAAAAAAAAAAAAGCCCTCAATAATGATGACAGTGGTTTGGTGGCTGTGCAGGCAGTGAGTGGCCGGGGACTTTCCCCAGGGGCCAGCCCGCTCCCACAGAGCTGATGACACCAATGCACTGGCCTGCCCCACTGCCTATTAGCACTCGCAGAGCTGATTGTGTTTCCTGTCACAACTCAGCTATTATCAAGTTCTGCTCTTCATATGTGGACCACAGTGAATTTGAATCAACTCCAATAACACATAAAGAGAGAAGCTTTGGATTCCCATATGCGGCAAGATATGGCTTGACCTGTGTGGCCCATGGCTCCTGAGCCTTTATCATGAATATCCCTTGTGAAGTCAATGTGCAAAACTGTAGGTAGACTCATTAAGATTTTGCCCGATATTATATCATTAGACAAGTCAGTCTTTGACTAATTGAAGTACAAGGTGTACTGTAGATCACCACTTGTATTATTTCACATATGATTAGAGTCAGAAAAAACATACAGCTCCCTGTAAGTAGGCCCCAGCTTGGTCAGAGCTTTTAGATCACCTTTTTTACACCTATTGCTTCTACTGATCTCTCCAAATAAGATAAGTTTTTAAAAGTGAAAGCCATATTATCACAACATAAATTAGAATGCTTAATATTTCAAACAGAGAAACATGCAAATAAAACAAACATCATGATAGGTGTCTACAGCATTAAACTATTACACCCAAATTTACGCTTCTTAATAAAGTTGCTTGATTATTCACAGGCAGCGCACAACTGGAAGCTCTGACTTCAGCAGAGAATTATGACTACAGGGTCCATAGCCATCCATAATTAGGAAACTTAATATCGGTTTAGGACTAAATTTTAATCCTAGGTATTTGAATATTTTAGTCAACGTATGTGAATACACTAGCTGTATGTGTAAGATTTTGCTTCAATGTGTCCAGATACACATCTTCAACAACTCCAAAAATGTAAATTCAGTCAGGTTTCCCCAGTGGCTTACCATGTTTCTCTTGTTAATAGTGAACAATTTTAAGAGTTACCCATATGTTTTTTGTCAGTCTCCAGCTTTCTAGGATTACCTGCGTGCTGTGTCTTGAATGACACAAATCATGATCTCATAATTTTTACATTGTTGAGTAATTATGTATTGTGCCCATGTGAATGAAGCACCTAAAAACTGATATTTATGTATTAAATCAAAGCAGATCTAGCTTGTGCCTTTCTCCAGCTGTAGGCATCTGAAGGGTGATGGCAGTATTAGTACAGCTGTGTGTCAAACAGCAAGGCTGCTGGGCAGAGAAAGTCACAACTGTACCTCCCAGACACAGCTACTGCCAGGTCACTCTGCTTGCATCTGAGAACATCAGGTCTGTAATCATTCAAAATGGACTTTCCATGGCTGTTTTCTTAGGAAATGCTGGTTCTTAAACTTAAATTTATGGATTCAGTAAAACCATAAAAGCAGCAGAGATAGTTTTGTGATAAGAATTATTATTCCTTTTAATTCAGTTGGACTTTTCTTGTTGACTTCCAAATGAAAAAGATGTAGTCGTAAATGCGATATTAATATGAATTTCAGAATTCTTGTAAGCACACTGCTCCGTATTAAAAGTCATAGGGATGCTGTCTCTTTTACCCATTATGGCTCTTAACTAAATATCTCCATTATTTTCCAAAAGGACCTCAGTTCTCTGATGTACTTTGATGGGGAATGTTCAGTGTCAAAGAGCAATGTCATTGTCCAGGGCTAAAAAGATGCTGTAAATATCACTATCGCCTCCACAACATTTCTACAGAGGTATCTAAGTTCATACAATGAGCTGTGTGTATGTCACATTCTGTCAACATCTGTGGTAGGCTTAAGTCAAAATTTCCAAAAATTACTGATGTTTATGACTGGTTTTGTACCAACAGAGAGGCCTCAAACGATGCCTGTTCCCAAATTCTTTAGTTGGTATTAACCTGGTCACCTCAGAACTTCAGGATCCTGAAACTAACCCCTCTTTGCAATTTTGGGAAAAGTGTAATGATTGCAAGCCATCTCTGTCTTTTTGAAACTTTTACTTGTGGCACCATAAGCATGTAGCATGTGGAGCCCACACAGAGGGTTTACAGAGGTCATCTGCATTGTCAGCTTTCTGTAAGAAGAGATCTAATTCAAACAGCAACATCTCTACCCAATGGCTGACTGACTAAAATCTTTTTGAAGAGGAGGAGATCAGTTGATCTATACAAAGTGAGTAATTATATTAAAATTTTCATATGTATTTTCAAACACCACCAAAACCTTTTGAAGCATTTGGATTTGACATAAGACTTACAAACATTTGCTGAAGCTGTAAATACTGAGGCAAAATTATTAAAATAACTCCCAAATTTTACTGGGCCAGTCCAACATTTTTGGTGATCAAAATCTGCTTTGTTTTGAAAATCTTTACACCTGATATCGTTAAAAATAATTGTTAGTCTTCTAAATTGTAGTTGGGATCAAGGTTTCACTGTGCTAAGTGCTGAATATTCAGAAGAGAGGGTTCCTGCTCCAAGGAGGCTGCTGGTTTAAGAGACAAAAAAAACAGAATCCAGATGGGGAAATGTGATATAGCATACAAGCACAGTGGTTAAGGTGATGATAGCTTCACATCTTAGCCAAGAGCCTGCAAACTGCACAGAACTGGTTGATATCCACACCCATACAGTAACCCATTGATTCCAGTGGGGCTCTGACAGGCAGCCAGAGCTTCCTTGAATGTGCTAATGCTGAAACGGGGGTGTATTAATTCCTTCTCTAGGGCTTTTTACAATTTTATTTTATTAATTCTATTTGATTTGGGTTTTTCTTTACTTTTTGCTACTTTCAGTTTTTACCCTCTGTGTAGACCTTTAAATCAGCCTAGTCTGTTTCTGTTTTCATAAGTAATTAAAACCATCTAATGTAACATTTGCTTTTTTAATTTAAAAATTTATATCACTGTTTTCAATTTTAATTTTCAAACATTCCTTTTATTTTTCGATTAATTACATCAAAGCTAGTTATACCTTTTGCAGTCTTCTTCTTTTACTATTTAATGCCATCCTCCTCAAACCTCAGAGATATTTTAAACTTCTAGTTCTTGTTCCCGCCCCCTTGTCAAATTCTCAGAGAATCAAATTACTTCTTCTACAGTCAGCACAATGTCCTGATTATCATTACATTGTCTAATTTAATCTTTACTAACCCATTCAGCGATATGAATTCCAAAATAATGTATTATATGAAAAATAGTGTGAAAATAAACTATCTAGTAATGATTAGAACTCCTGCTGATTGCCTGCCTTTATGCGAAATGATGGCAATCACATGTTCAAAGCATGCCAACTGAAGTGTAGCTACCATACTTAGCAGTTTAGTTTCTCATGTGACAGAAGTATGAAATACAGCACAGAGCCTTTCTGTGGCTGCACAGTCATCTATGGTGCTTAATGAGAAAGCTGTGTCAGAACTTACAGTGAGGATGGATCTTTAATGTAGAGACAGGTAAGCGAAGAAACGTGAGAGGACAAGGTTTTCTGGAGGAATGAGAGCAAGCTGTTTGCTTCTATGAGAAAGTTTGTTATTGAACAAGGACTGGTTAAACTAAACTGCTCCAGGGTTGCTGTGTATCAGCCCCAGCCTAGAAGGGTCAGGCACTTTTTCATGGAAGTATTAATAAAATATAAATTGAAGAAATTAAATAACTTTGTGTTTAAGATGTGCACACATCTGCATCAGTTTCACCACAGATGCCTCAAAGAGAAAAGTTATTTTTCTGGGTGTCTGTAGCATTATTTTTGGTCCTCTGTATAAATCTTACTGCAACCCATGTTGCACCATTCATGGAGCTTTGCGTGGTGCAGACTGGAAGATGATTCATTGCAGCTCCACATCACTCCTCCTTCACAAGGAAAGAGCTGTCTGAAGTGTGGGATTTGTGGTTGCAGGCTTTTGCTTTTCTCTGGTTCTAAAATGGCAAATATGCAGTGTGAAGTGTATACACCAACCAAGACTACACAAGAGATGCACTTTATTCTTGGGAGGGAAGGTAAATTTTGATATGTTTCTACTTCCAGTAGAAGCTCCAAGTTGACTTTTTAGTTGCTGTATCTGTCAGACAGGAGTTGTAATTTTGGAGAGATTAGAAGGTCAAACATTCCTTCTGTCAATAAATGTCCTTTTGTCAGCATAGTTTTTCCACTTGGGGAACCAGAAGAAGATGTGTTGGCAAAACACACTTTTGCCAATATACAGTGAGTCTACTTGAGGAAGGTCTGCTAACAAAGGACTATACAGGTAGAGAAATCCTTGAGCTAACTCTCAAGAAATTTCTGTCTTTGCAAAGAGGAGTTTCTTCTGCTAGTAGATACTTCTGTACTCTTCAGGAGTTGCTCTAGGTACAACTTCTCTGCCAGAGATTAAAGTGAGTGTAACTGAACTCTGCAGTTGGACTGATGACTAAAGATTTACTGAGTGAATGTATTTCAACTTTTCTACAGAACAGGCAGGAATCAAGAAGCAGAAAAGAAGCCTCATATACACAGGTGACTGCAAAGTGTTTCCATATGATACTAAAGTACCGTATACCCAGGCTGGGTGTTGTCCCTGTACAAACCACAGTCTATTCCACATGTCTGCTAAGCCTCATAAGATGCCTTTTTTCTATACAGAAAGACCCACTGAAATTCTCTGGAAACCACTTTTCCAGCAATTGACCATGCAATGAACTGCAAGATCACAGCCCACAAATACCAGGAGAAATCTGTATTTATACAATGTGCTTTATAGATACTGCTAGGTAATTCAGTTTATCTGTTTGTGACAAGTATAAATATCATGGTACAAGCAGGAAAATAAGAGGCAAGTGCTATATGATACACTTGATATACATCATGTTGCTAGATTATTCAAACCTCCTACAATTTGAATTTATCTTATTTGGTATAGTTGCACATTCTTGACCACTGGCTCTACAGCATCCTTTAAAATCAATTTTACAGCTTCCATATTAGAGTACTACATCTTGCTGATGGGTTGGGAAAGACACAGTATTTATCTAATAAACTCTAATTTACAACTTTCTGAGCTAATTCTCTTGTTGATAGAATAATTCTTGTTTCCGCACAAAGATCTTCAAGAGCAGACAAGGCTCTAGCCACGCAACTCTCATCAGAAGCAGCTGGGAGAGTAAATCCTCATGTGACTAAAATTCAGGGATAGGAGTTTGCTAGTAACACGCCTCTCAGTCTTTGACTAATCAGTCTCATCTGGGACAGTGTGATACAGGTAACTATGGGGGACACTCTTTCATCAAGGTGTAAATCAATCACCTTTTTGGAAAGAGGGAGTGTCACATTGGCATAAAATAGTGCAACTTTAGACGCCTCCAAGAAGCCACACTATTTATCACAGTGCAGGTGGAAGTTACTCCCTCTCCTCCTAGATAACCCTAATCATCCCGAGGCTCTTCCTACTCTCAGAGAATGAACAACAGGAAAAAGAAATATGACAATTATTGGAAAATACTATTCAAGCCAAAATTCCCAAACACTTTCACAAGTACATGTATCTTTGCATAACTAAGTGAAGGTTTAACCTGCAATTCCATGAGTCCTTCAGTAAATAGTACAAATGGCCAATTTTTAAAGGTATTTAGACGGTTTGATTTAATAAGTGAGTTAGGAATCTAAGTATGCTTTAAAGTCCTCCCTAAATTCTAGTACATCACCACGTGTGGGTTCATTCATTAATTTGAAATGTGCTCACAGCCTGCATTTCTACAGGGCAGGATTTGGGATTTAGTGCAACAGGGATTACATGTCTGAATGTTCTAAATTTGGCATCCAGATTTTCATGTCATACATTTTGTTAAGATTACTGTACCTTTATATGTTCTCAAAAGTAATATTCCTACCATTGGACAGTCATATAATTTTCTGTGTCCTCTGTTGGCCTTTTTTCCCAGGGTGTACATTTATAACCCAAGGTTATAAACAATTAGTACAATCTAATTTTCAATACTAAGGAAAAGGATATGCTTGATTTGTCTCTAAAGTAGGTTACAACAAAATGAACATGTGAGCTTTGACTGAACAGAAGGTTGAGATAACCTGTGATATTTTCCAAATGTCAAAAAAAAAAAAAATTGTTGGCTAGTTAGTGTCGTATAGTGTAGCTGTTAATTTCAATGGGGTTATGCCACAAAAGAATCCTCTCAGTAATTTTGAATACATTTTCACAAAGTGATCCCAGCAGCTAAAAGAATGAATCCTATTTTGTCCCTAAAAAACTTAGTTCAAAATTAGTTTTCGTGTTTATTGTACTTATCAAAATTCTGAATTTAACTTACTTATACATATTCAAATATATACTCCCATTGGTAATTTCCAGTATATTATTGAAAAATGCCATAAAATCAAATATCCAAAACTATGACTGATATAACTGGGGGAGTTCTGTCAAGATCAATAGTTATGCTTATTAACCCCAGCTGAGGATCCAGCCCAATAAATAGCTAACTACATAATGAGCAAAATAATTCACTCTGCTATTAATTAGAAAAAGAACTAACGAACACTTAATCCAAATGTTGGGGCTTGCAGAGGGTGTTCCAAAGCACGTACACAGTTGTGGGCAATTTGGGAGCGGATCAATGTGTCAAGTTGTGGAGTTCCCACATTTCTCTGTTCTCAGCTGTAAACCCTTTGCATATTTTGGGAGTAAAGGAGGAGTCTACATTTTTTGCAGATGCTGGAAACATGCCAGATCCTCCTATTACAAATATTTCCACATACTGCCAAATGCTCCCATTGGGAATACTCCTTGTATCCCCATAACTACTGGTTTTGCTCAGTCCATTACTCAATAAAACTAGCCACTGCTCCAGCTGGAATAGTCTGCTCTGAGAAAAAGGGCACCAGAAATTCAAACACATCTAGCTGGAGAAACTGGGTTGTTAATAGATTCAGCAAGCTGAGATTTATTATGCAATTTTTGCATTAAAAGGAAACATAAAGCACTGCCTCACAGGTGCAAATATATTTTTCTAAGGATCATGTCATTACATAACTCGAAATTATAACAGTATTTAAAAGTATGATGTTAGAGAAATGGTCTAGTGATAATAGTTATAAATTTCTTTTAGATCTGTATTTTCATCTATCACTGACTTCAGTGGGGCCAAGAGTTCAGCTCTGATGTCCTAATGATTTGGGAAAAATTGGAAGTATCTCAGCTTTAAAAAATTTTATTTTTTACCTTTAAGCAGTACTTGAGATCAAGTGTGTTTTCCCTGGTGAGTCTGAAAAAAAGGAATTCATGTATTTGCTACCTTCTACATGCAATTTTTCTATTTTCTTATCACTCTGTAACAATGAAAGATGCCACATTAGTGCATAGAGCCTTAATCTTAACCTGTCAGATGCATACATTCCTTTCACTATAAAAATTGCATTTCACATTTTCTTTTCTTAGACCTCAAATTTGCAAACACTTAAGCATGTGCTTAATATTAAGTCTCATTTGGTACAGAAAGGGAAGGACATGAACTGCACTTAAGAGACATCAGTGCTCTACAAAAATATTTTATAACTGTTTTTCTAGACTATATCTAATTGCTTTAATACAAAATTGAACTGTTTCATCTCATCTCCAATGTACCAGAGAAATCTTGAAGCTGCTCTTAAGGCTTCTTTTGATCTGACGAATATTTGCTGGTTTTGAGAATTTCTTCGAACAACCCAATGATTTAATTGCAGCTCTTTTTCCTCTAGTCTAGCAACTAAGCCAGTGCCATCCCACATTAAAGGCAATGAAAACAGACTAGGCAGATTTACAATAAAAATATCTATATTTAATATTAGTGTTTCTGTAGTAAGTCACTAAAGGAATAATAAAAATGGTGGGCTGTTGTTACTGCCTTAAAAAATAGGATTTTTATTTAAGCAAATCATGTCAGTGTCTGAAGCCTACTGGATTATCTTCTAACATATGGTAAGTATTGGTTATGTGGTGTGCTGGCTTGCATTTCATTGTTGGAAAAGCATAGAAAACTGATTTTAGTATGCCTTTGCTCTTAGCAGCAGGGTATAATCATTTTTAAAAGAAATTATGGAATCAAGCATTAGCATACTGTGTAAATTTAGGATTTATGGAAGGATGTCATATATCACACACATATATTGCTTTGGGATGCTTAGGAAATCTTCACTACCACATGTCACTGTTTTGTAGTTGTTTAAAATGGTAACTAAGCACATGCAAAAAGATAGCAATCCTAGGATAGTCTTCAAAAAATATTACATTGTTAAGTATTTAATAAACATACCGAAACATTAATGTATTATCCATTTTACAACCACTGAACTTTAAATAATTTCTTCCTGTGAATGCATCAGTTATCATTATCCCTGAGGGTATTAGCTAAGCCCCACATATTCAGCCCCTTGCAACCTTGCCATTCTTAGAGGATTTGCTTCAGGTGCCTGGAGGTGGGAGAATGTGTGCGCGTGGAAGTCGGGGCTCTTTGCACTCACAGGAGAGGAAAACCAGCACTTCTCATCCCTCCACTATGGGCAAACTCTTTTCTCCATGTGAGGGGAATGAGAGCTGCACCAGCAGGTGATGCCATTCCCACGCGCCTCTGATGGGGCAGGATGAACACATGGGCTTTTACCTGGCCAAGCACTGGGAGACGTGCCCTGCTCTGGCACCAGCACGTGTCTGCACATCGTCACTCTAAACAGGAAGCCCAAATTGTAATTGAAAGGTGAGAGAAAAGTACCCATTACATACTTGCCAGCTCATGCTTACTGCTGAGGGTAGGCTTGACTTTACCCTTCACTTTAGATTTCAGCAGCTTAATTAATCTACTGACATCAAAAGGAAAATAATCTGTTCTGAGCAGTCCTTCTAAAGACTTGGTGCTTTGAAACTTCATTTCAAAATCGATCTCGCCTCTATCAAAACGAATGTAAAACTCAGAGACGAGAAGAACCCTTTCCTGTGACCCTCCACCACTGTCACTTTTGTTCTACCAGACCTCCGCAAGGTGCCCATTTGATCACTGCTATTTTTTCTGTACTTTTGTCTAAATAAAGCTCTAAGTATGTTATTCATCCATACAGAAAGTGACAAGCAGCAAAGCACCAGATCTGAGGGGGTTTAAGGGTATGGGCTGTTACAGGCCCCTTCTGTCAGATTACGGCTGTATGGGGGTGGTCGCGAGGTCACTGTGGTGGCAGGACCTGGTAGCAAACAACGAAGAGAGGGCAGGAAGTCAGGGTAGCCCATTTTTACTTTTCCCTGTGGCCCATGCTGTGCCAGTGACATCAGGCTGCCTGTGTGAGATACTGGGCAGTGACTGGCCAAAGCCCTCAGCTCACAGACCTCTAGGTGGTCAAGTGCCAGGCGGAAGAAGGCCATGTGCAATAATGAACACTATGAGTGCCTGGATACAGACCACAGGCACAGAGGAGAAGGGAGGAGAGAGGAGAGGGTTTGGACTGCCCAGGGCTTTTCAGTTTAGACACCAATGGAGCTGCTGCTGATGCAGATGACAGTGAACAGCCATTTAGCAGGGACCATGTGTTCATGTGACAACTGCCCAAAGGTGATTGCCTGAGAATAAGACATCTTAACATTTCACTAGAGGCCAGCCCTGGTCTCCTGCCCTCAGCTAGGTGCTCGGTGGGAGGCAGAAAAGTAAAGCAAGAAACAAAATGCTGGTACACTGGAACTCTTAAAATTTAAACTTCTAACTGCTCATGAAAGGAAAAGGCAGAGCCAGAAGCAGTATCAATTATTTTAAATTATAACATACAATGCCAGAGTCAACAATCACATCAACCACTTGTCCAAGCTGCTTCAAAGTACAGCTTGAAGCACAAGACTCCCATCCCACATGACTAGCTCAGTTCATTGACAAGGACTATAACTCACATTTGCAAATATCCAGCAAACCTAACATAGCCTGTGACCTATTGCTTAGAAATGTTCCTGGAAAAACCTTGTTAATCTGTAATAATCTAGAGAAATCCCAACTTCTGCTATTGCTTCATGGCCCAGATTCTCCAAGGTCTGCCATGCCTGAGAAGATGTTTTGTTTCTTCTTGTTCCCCTGATCTGGCCCCCGGTTCCTCACTGGTGTTTTGCAAAGCCTGGGGACCTTGAAGGGGGAGCTGACTGCCTCTGCCCAGGTGTCCACTAGGGCAGGGGAATGGCTATCTGACCCATTAAATAATTTTGAAAATGCAGTTATACCTAATTAGTATTTAGCACTGGCTGTCTTCAGTGTTTGCATTGGTTTGTTTCCATGAAGTGAGATTTCTGGGTTATTTATTACTGCTAATATGTTCCATCACACTTTGACAGTCACCTTATGTTCTGTCAGTTTGGGGGTTTTTGTCAGTTACCTTGATTTCATGTATGACTCTGATCTGTATCTACAAATTCTTTTCACCACATCCTCTCAAGACAGGAGCTTGTCCCTGTTGCCAGATGCATTGTAAGGGCTGGACTGTAGAATAACTGCACAAGAAATAAGGGATTTGTTTACAAACAGCTTGACAGGGTTAGTTTGCCCAAACACACAAGCTATCCAAATTTCACGTAAAAGAGACCTCTTGTACTGAAGGAGAGTAAAGAAAAGCTGTGGCTCATGGTCAGGTTTATATTTGCATTTTCCATCAAGGGGTTATTTGATCCCCTCTGCAGGGAGCATTTACTTGAAAGATGAGTCTCAGCCACAAAGTGTAAATTCCATTTCACTCTCCCCAAAAGTCTGGTATTATTCAGAACGCCCAAGTTTTCGTCCTCCTCTGTGCCAAACTTAGTGGAACAAGAGCTACCTTCCTTCACATTTCAGCTATCTTTAACATACACTCTTCTCTTTCACTGTTAATCGTGTCTCAGCCTCTTGCTCACATGCAACAATGTCAGCTCAAGCATGCACAACAAACTCATAATTCAAAATTACTTGGCTCTGCAATACAAGATAATCTTAGGAAAACTGCAAATTAAATACTGTAATACAATATTCACATATGTTATCTGATAATGTACACTGTGATTTAAATTCTACTACTGTCAAATTCTTTGAATCATTAAACACGTGATACCCAGTGGACATTTTATTCATTCTAGACATATTTTGACATTTTGGATCAAAACATTTTTTAGTATGATTAGCTAACTTGCTTAGCAATTGTTTTCTGGTGTCTACCATAAACTAAGAACACTTTATCAGCTATGGTGAATTATTATTTCTAACTCAGGCTTACAGAAGTATATAAAACTTGCATATTCAGCAATGGAAATTCTCTAGAAAATAACATTTATGACTCATGAAGAACTAAAGGATGTTGTGTCTTGACATTTTGAAGGGCTGGGACATGAAAACAGACTTCCATTTTAAAAAAATTTATATTAGAATTAAGTTTAAAAAAATTTAGATTTGACTGAAGCCACCAAGGTTGCTGGCAAGCCAGTGCTATGAGTGAGTTGTGCAACTGGATTACATCAATTAGTCCCAAAACTGAACAATAATTAAGCTTTCACCAATATTAGTTCATACAATTGCTTTCTGTTACAAAAGTAATATTTTAAGGATTTTCAATTTCCTTGTAGACATTGAATACAGAGTAAGAATCCAGACTGCAACGCATTTAGTAGTGTAATCAGTTCATCGTTCTTACTTTCCTGAAACTCTAGTAACAGTTTATTTTTACTTTTTTATATCTTTATCTAATAATGTTTGTTCAACTGATGTTATATCATCTACAATGAACACTTCAAAGAGATGAGGGGAGAAGAGAAGGGGTGTGTAAAAAAAAGCAGTAATATCACAGTCATGTAGGTAACAACTGTTATCAAATACTTTATTTTATCCTTTTTTATTGGAGCTTGCTACTGGTTCAAACATGCACTCAACTATACATGAAGTGTTTATAACAACCTCCCAACAAAGCTATTTTTTTGTATAAACATAAACTTTGGGGTCAGCTGCGACCTGAATCCCAAACTCCACTCCTGTTCACTTTCGAATGAGGCCAAGCTCAGTGAGTTGTGCATTGCTTTCTCTGGAGACAAACGAGAGCTACCACAGATGTATGCAGGAGCAGGACTGGCTTCTCTGGGAACCCCCAGGGCTCCTGCATGGGAGGACCTGGTGTCTGCCACTGACAAGGAGGGACAGGGACGTGGTGCTTCAAAGAGAAAAAACCTGATTTCCACCTTATCCTCCAAAGCTCCAAAAAGTTTTCTGCCTCAGCCAACCTGCTTCTCTACAGGGACATATTTTTCTACATTACAACACTAAAGATTTTAATATTAAATGCTCTTTTGCAGAAAAAAGAGAAGTCAACACTAATGATGTTTTCCAGGACCTCATTTTCCCATATATATTAACATCATGCCTCACATTTCAGTGACTTTTATTCAAACTTACTACAGCTGAGTTGCAAAATGTTGTCTTTGTCCTTAAGACCATGACAGAGAACTTTATCTGCATTCAGATGCCTACTGGTTTGTGGTATTTCAATAATAAAACAGCAGGATTGAAGGCTCATGATGAGAAATCTGACTAATTACCTGTTAGATGATAGATGGTTGTAACTCTGCAGTGCCAGTCACTGAAAACAAAACACTTCTAGATATCAATCAGCTTCCTGACAAATTCAATTTCCATCACATTCAGTGGACAATAAATGTGAATTTTACCTCAGCAACTGTACAGCTTTGACTTTTAACTTTCCAATATGCATAATGATATTTTAATAAAATAGAGATTTCTTTTAAGTAAATTAATATTTAAATACCTGACATATTCGTATTTCAGGCTCAAAGCTGGTGGAAATAATTAATGTTGCAAATCTGTTTTGTGTTCTACTGCAGACAGCAAAGGTGTATTTAATAGCAGTATTTTTGTTACCTCCATATATTCTTGTTTAAGACCAATTATTTACAACACTTGTAATGGAGGTATGTACCCTCTTTTTCCAGAACCTTATCCATCTATGTACCGGTGAGTTGGGTGCAGATTCTCTCTATGACTCAAAAAACAAAATGTCCAATTATCACCGTTGTGTACCAGCATGTGGGCCAAGTTAAAACAACGAGGGGTTGAAGCGTGGAAATTGAATATGGGCTTGAAGAAACACCTCTCTTTCTTTCCACACAGGGACTAATTGCACTGTCAACATTTGGAAGTTGTGGATAAACTTGTCCACTTCAGAATGAATCTGAGTCCACTTACTCTGTTACAAATCAGAAGAGGTCAATTACAGTGTGTTTACTATCCATGCCAAGAGTGTGATATGAAAATTAGGCTCTAGAGGTCATCAATCCCTTTGTTACCTTGGGCACAATAAACTGAGAGCAAAGAGGAAATGTTAACATTGTTCTGAAGTCATGGGCAATGTGCATCCAGGTATCACTGCAACTAATCACCCTAATGAGCCACGCCCTGCCCCGTGCATCATACATGCACACAGCAGACAAGGGCACAAGTCTCAAACTTCTGAAATCTTCATATCTCATGGGATACAAATTCAGACCAAGTGATTTATCTCTGCCTATTGGCAAGTAGCATCCACACAACAAAAAGAAGGGCAGCAAAATTATATTTATATTTGGTTTAGAGCACTGTGCCTCTCCTATTTTATTTCACCTCATTAAAAATTGGAAAAAAAAATAATATCAAGCCTTAATACAATTGTCCTTCTTGGAGGAGCCATTTCAATGTGTTCCGTCAGCTGTCAGGGCAAAGCAAAGCTCGGAGGTCCCACCACAGGTGTCCGCCCAGCCCTCGGTGCAGGAGCTGCAGGGAGCTTTGTCCTTGGGAAAATTATTAAGCAGGTAACATCTGAGACCTGCTTCTCTGAGGTAACATTAGGGAGAGATAACTCTGTTAGTGTAAGTGACGGTCGAGGGTTTCCAGGGCTGGCCACTGGTCTGTGCTCAATTTGATTGACTGGCAGCTGCTGGGACAAGATATTTCTGCTCATTTCTCCCAACCAGAAGCAGCCGCTGCCTTTATCTGGAGCTTCCCATACCAGCGCTTTCCCAGCAGTGGGTCTTTGGGCTTCCACTGGAGCACGGGTGAGCAGGAGACACTCAGGTGACCCTGGGGACCCGCCTGCCCCAGGGCTGAGGCAGGGATGCAGTGAAGGGCACAGTGTAAGCCAGCTGCTAGACTGTGGGGAGCTCCGTGCCAGAGCTCTGTGCCAGAAATGAGAGCTATGAATAAAACTCAAGAGTGAAAAGACTGAGAATTTTTCACTGGTGTCAGTTTACTCAGGAAACACCCTGCAGCAGCCATTTTTCTGAACTTAAGTTTCTTTCCCAGGTCCTGCCTCAGCACCTCAGCACAAGCAGCCCAGAAGAGCTGCCTGAGCACTGGCCGTGGTGTGCAGGTTTCCCAGGGCAATGCAGGTCACACACATGTGGCTCAGATCTGGCTTTCTGGCATTACATTGGGTTTAGATGGTTTTATATTGGGAGCTGCAGCAAATTTGCCCTCCAAACCACATCCCTCTCTGCAGCCTGGCATTTTGCAAGTAACTGTTATTTTCCAATTTGCAGAAATACCCATTGTTTTTTCTGAATTTTCTACTTTGTTTTAAGAAAGGTCCATGATAGTATTGCCAGAGTTTGTCTCTGATTTTCTACAGTCAGGCTATCACTGTAAAAGGTGCCAATATATGTATGAATAAGAGGTTTAGTGCATCAGTGAAAAATTACATTCTTAAATGAGGTTATTAAAGATTATGTCACCAATCTGCATGCATGCACGTACATATCCATGTATTAAAAAAATATGCCAGTAATCAATTTAGAATAGCTTATTTTATTATTTCTTGTGGCAACAATGATGGTTGTATCAACAAATTCTTCTGTTTCTGATTCTGATAATGAATTACCAGGCTCACATTTATATACTACTTTTCATTAGAGATGTACTGAAGACTCTGTAATGATTTTTTTCTTAATCAAACCACTGTACAGAAGAAGTCTACTTAGGCTTTTCTTAAGGCAGCCTGACATCAAAAGATTTCAAAAGGACAAAGGCTGCTTTTAAAAGCTAACATACTATTTATGATTTCAAATGGCAGAGGTATGATTTAGCCTGCTTTATTACAGATGTTATAAATGATGTTTCACATAAGAATATTATTCTCTTATTGCTTTCCAGGTAGAGTTTCCACTGGCTTCATTAAAGGCCTGAATGTAAAACAGCTGCAGAACCATGAATTGGGTCCTGGCAAGTAAAATTGCCCCTGTTGGGGTTTTTTTTTTTTTTTTTTTTGGTTTTTTGGTGGTTTTTTTTTTTTTTTTTTTTTGAATCATTTGACGTGGCAACATGGCAGCTATTTAATTACACTCATGCAAGAACAATAAATAAAAGTCCTATGACCTTTTGTTTCAATAAAATAAAATCTACTTATTCTTTTTAACTAAAATGTCATTTCCCATTTATTTTCCCCCAGTGTGGTTGCCAGTGTCCAATTTTTAGGCTCAATGCACAACAGTGATAAGGTCAAAACCTGAGACAGGGTGATGTGATTAGCCCTGTCCCAGGCTACCTCATAAAAATATCTGCCACACAGCACACGCTCTGTCATGAAAGAAAAATTGTTTACAAAAAGGTTCAACCAAACAGGTGGTGTGAACATGCAGAGGACTTTCTACAGTCCCCTCTCAACTGATTTTTACGAGTGATATCAGGGAGAGGGGGAAGGGAATTTTAAAATAGGTAAATAGAAGATAAAACTGTACATTGTGGAAAATCAAAAATTGAGGTGGGTGGTCTGACAGCTCGAATAACTGTTGCAGATGACCTTATGAAGCCAAGGTGTGATTCATCAATCCCAGAAGACTTGCAATATGCCATATTTTCCCTGCTTTGGAATAGGCAGTAACCCAAACAAAACCTGACCTGATGAGGTTTGGTTCGCAGAGGTCTCATCTCTCCATGAGAATAGGTGAAATTACAAGCATAAGTACCAAGCACTAATATGGCACCATAGACAGAGGCTTTATTTATCATGCTGAGAGTGAAAACAAAGCTTTCTACTAGATTTATTAGTAAAAGGGAACAGAAGAATCTGGTATGGACAAACTGCATGTTCCCTACATCTCAGCTGCCAGGACTTCCTGCCCTCAGGCTTAGATATATTTATCTGGTCATAATTCAGTAAAGTTGTGTGATTTCAAGCCATTCCAAACAAACAAAATATCTAGGATATCATTCAAGGATGTCCTGACAATGCAATATTTCCCCTTTCAGATCAAAATAAAAAATAGAGATGCTAATTAAATGTTCTCACAAGGATGAGTTCTTCTCAGAAATTGTTTTTATTAATTTTATTTTTAAACAGCTTAAGGACTGTAAAAATTAAAATGTTGACAGTTTTATCTAGATGAAATTATTATAACATGTACATCGTGGGGAGAGAGAAAAAAGCATATGAAATATATATATATATATTCAGAGCTTGATTGTGCTGTTTCTTTGTATTCAAAGGCCGTTTTGACTTCACTGGAAATTTTACATATGTGACAGTTGCAGAAATGAGTCCTCAAATTGTAGAGAAATCAAATTTCCATGTTAAAGAGACCCTTTTTCTAATTTCACTTGGAAAGAGTTTTTCATAGGAACCCCATCTTGTTATTTTTCCAGCCTTTCTAAACATTGGTGCTTTTTATAAGTGAGGGACATTGAGGGGGAAAAAAAGAGATCGAAAGAAGAAGAAGATTTTATGTGAACCAGGGGATAAATATGTTACTGGAGCAAGTTTTTGGTGTTGAGTGTACTGTCAGGAGTAAAGAGAAACATGGTTAATACCATTAGCGCCCCAGCGCTCAAAATAAAATATTAATGGCAGCATTTCCTGAGAAATTAAATTACTAGAGAAAAAAAGTCTTAAAAATATGCATTCCACTGCCTTGTTGAAAGCCCTCACACAAATTATGGTCAAATTAATATCCCTTTGTCTTTAGCACATATACTTTATGACCTTGAGAGATGTTCTCATGTAAATGTCTGAGGTTTTCTTATTCAGAAATGGTCATATTTTGCACACACACACTGGCCAAGGGATAGAGCATAACCATTAGCTATGTTTGAATGGCTGAAATTCAGTTGTTTGTTTGCAGGAGTCGTAAGATCATCTCGGGTCTGTTTAGCCTTTGTTTAAACCTCCAAAATGATTCAACTTTCGTCACTTTTGACTTAAGTGCATTGGTGCTGAAGGCTTAAGTCTGACCAGTCCAGTTTGTCCCAGCTACACTGATGGACAGTCAGACTCAGCACATGAAAAGAGCACTCTTTTTGTTGCAACACTTCACAATTTTTTTAAGGTTCTTATTCAACCATTAGCAGTGATTCACTGGTTGTTAGATAACTGCAGTTCTCACTAAACTGCAAATAAAAAAAAAAACTCACAGAGTTCCTCTATATGTGATAAATACTCGCTGCTATGCTTCTAAGAAGACTATAATTATCTAAAATAGAATTCATTATGTCAAATCTCCAATGCACACTATATTATCAACATGAGTTAAAAAAAATTATTTCTCGATCATGACTATTTCAAAAAGACTTTTTCTTGAAGTAAAGAAGGGAAACATTATGACTCATGCCTATCAACTTTCTATTGCCTATATCCATTTTTATAAAAAAAAAAATTTTCAATGTCCTGCCAATAAGTTGAAATTGTTAGCATGTTTTATACACATTAAAATCATGTTTCAAGTAGGTTAATAATACCCCAGCAGCCCCAGAAACAGTGAAGAACACAAGCTTCCTTTGCCCTGACTGTGATACAGGAAAAGGCTTGCTCCTGCTGAGACTATGAGGGGGCTGAAACTTTCCTTTCACTAATAAGGTCACCAACACACATATTTGGGGCATAAACCTGCATTCAGTTGAAAACCGTCAAATGAGAAAAATCTGTGTGCCTCACACGGTGCTTAGCGTCTTGTCCAGTGCTGGTGTACTGATTTCAGGTCAGGCCAAGTGTGTGTCTCCCACCCCACTCTTTGCAAGAAGACTGTCCCTAACACTATTCTTGTTAAAATTATATAATTATTTTCCACAGTCAGAAATAATTTTTGCAGCAAGATTTTTCACACTTCTCCCCCATTTTCTGGTATAATCCATTTTGCTAAATTTTTAAGAAGAGTTTTGAAGAATTAAGGCAAACATGGTTAAACTTAAGATCCCACAGCAGTATAATAAATATTCATCAGTACTACATTTGCCTTTATGTACTTCCCAAGCTTCAAAATAGCTAAATGACACAAATTTGTTACAGTGGTAACAGCAACACAATTACGGTTAGTGGCCTGTCGCTGCTACCATCCAAACTTCAGCTTAAAATAATATAAAACTCTTGACAGGCCATTCATGGATCAAACTTAAAATATAAGGAAAAAAGAGAAATGGTTTTAACAACTGAGAGTTTATGGAACTGCCAGATTACAAGCTAGTATATGGAAGAGAAAATTAGATGTGCAGAAGAAAAAAGCAAAACAAAGACTGTGCACATTGCAGATAGGTTTTATACATGCACAAAATATTTACCTTGACACTTTTAAAAATCAGTGCTTTTCTTAAAGGATTGGCAAGAAATTAAGACCCTGAGGGGATGTTCTTCTCCGTGTCAGAGGCCCAGACTAGCTCAGAAGAAACAGAAATTCATCCTGCAGACACAAAATGAATGATCTCTGCCCAAGTGGGGCAGCACGCAGCAACAGGTGCTGGAGGCAGACATCTCGGAGAGGAACCCAGGAATAAATCCTCCTTGAAGGCTACAGCCATCAAGTAGAGAATCTTCCACTCCCTGATCCATCACTAGATATTACACCAGAAACAAGGGGTAAAACATAAAATTTGGTGTTCTTCATGGTCTGGGCTTGATGTATGGAGCAGGAAAGGAAGAGGAAGGAGTGAAATGAAGGAGTAGAAGAGAAAGATTTCCTCCAGTGAGTGTCAAAGGGCACTCAAGTCAGGCTCCTGCTCTACCCTGTCCAATATGAGTTTCTCTCTCTTCATCAGTTCTTTGAAAGCCAAAAGAGGTGAGCAACAAGCCCAGCTGCAGCTGCCTTCCCTAGGTGACAGCCAGTCCTTCCCGGTATCTTCACCAGGATGGATCAGGCTGACCCTGACGACTCAGGGCCTTCTTAGGAATTATCTCTAAAAAAAGGTTCCCCACTCAAGGAAGAGGTGCTCACCCATCTTCTCACAAAGGATTGTACATCAGAGCCCTACAATGGCAGCTTTGGATACTAAAACATAATTTTCAGAAGAACCACATTCTATAGCTCCATGTTCTAGCATCCGGTGAATTGCTAACACAAATAATTAAAACTAATATATGGTTGTAAAAATAAAT
The DNA here is from genome assembly GCA_013397175.1 of Platysteira castanea. Lineage (NCBI taxonomy): Eukaryota > Metazoa > Chordata > Aves > Passeriformes > Platysteira > Platysteira castanea. The sequence goes on from VYXC01008640.1 coordinate 1,398,206, forward strand.
GAATAAAGTGTATTTCATTATGCAGTATCCTTGATTTTTATGGTGCTTGATTGCTCACTAATTTGCAAAATGTGATAATCTGCAGTATGCATCCCAGTCATTAGTGAAATCATACTGTACTTTAGTCAACAGGCTGATGGTCTGACATGTCCCAACAGCAGCCCTGTACAGAAGGGTAAAATGAATTAAAGGCCCTGATTCTTGTTTTTATAAAAGCCAGTTCAGAACACCCAGGAAATGAAGAGTAACCATCGAGTTTCTACAGAGAGGCTTATGGTGATATAAATGAACATTAAAGTAAGTAATAATGTGGCCAAAGGCACTTATGCCTTTTGGGGTTTCTTTTCACATATTTTAATTTTGGTATCTCTGACTAAATTTGGTGAGAATATGTATATGAGAATATATTTGGTGACAAATATAACTTGGTATGGATCAACAGCATTAATTCCAACACCCGGTTTTGAGAAACATATGTTCTCTTGAACAGATATATGGGTGTTATCATTGGCACAGCTATAAATAAATATTAAATCCTCATCAGTCAAAATAAGGAGTACTCTGAGGTTTCACTTTCATCAGATAACAATAACACCTCTGGAAAAACATTAAGTCTAAATGATAGCATATTTATTATTTGACAAAAACTATCTTAAAAAATATTTTGGTTTAATTCCCAGATGATTTACATAATAGATTATAGCAGCTGCTATAACAATTCCAAAGTTGTTTTTCTTCTGAGTAGTCTTTGAATCTTCTAACACTACAAGTGTTTTTCCAGATCTTATTTTTTAAATTAGCATGCCTTGAGAAAATACCTACATGTATTTTCCTAGAACCATGCTAGCTATTGATCTCAGCTTGACAAAAGTGGAAGAATTCATAGGTCATTTCAAAGTCACCTGTTGAACCAACAGAGAAGAAATATTTCTCCTTCACCAGCCTGGAATATTTAGAGACCAATGGACAGTGCAAAGGCCTCGCAGGGCATGTCTGGTTGTGGTGTACAGCCAGAGCAGAGCATCCTGGCAGATTATCACTGTATTTCAGCATTTTAATTTGAGCCCTGAAACAACTGGTTCTGTTCTGAGTTCTTTCTCAGGCAAAACTCCTGAAGCAGTGGTGGGCCTTTTGTTGAATTCTAGCCATGTGCAAATTTATTTTGGGATGAGCAAATAATTAATCTATTAAAAGGTTCCATGGGAAATTCCAAAAGTCGCCGTGAAAAATTATTGTCAGTGCGCAGCTGAGATGCTGCTTTATAGAATTAGCTCGTAAAGTAGTATCGTGTGTAATTGCATTCGTGTTGTCACTGTCTCTTTGTAAATCTCCAGAGATTTATAGCACCACACACTGGAGCAAGACCATCTAATATTTATAATGTTTCATTATTTTCATCTACTTGGAACAAAATCTGTAGACTTATAGAAAATACAACAAGATGTGTCAGAAATAGCAGTGTCCACTTGCAGTATCCATAGCAGTACACAGAACACAGGCAGACACAATACCACAGGAATTGCAAGTGACCAAACAGCTGCACGACATTTACTCAAAATACTTTCTGCATTTAACACACTTATTGAGTGAAACTTGAAAATAGGGTCATTGTTTATTTGGGCATGGCAGAGGGGAAACTTTGGTTTTTTACTAGACCTACAGAGTATAAACAGATCTGGATTGTAAAGCCCTTTCATTGTACTTCCACAGGTAATAATATTTTAACTAATGACAGCTTTGGCTGGGAAAAAGTTAAGAGGCTGCAGAGCCTTTCCTATAGTTTAACTCAAAGTCCTGCTTGGAAGAGGATGGACAGATTGTTCATGTACAGAATTCGTATCAGAAGTAGTTGTTTACAGCTTTTTGAAATCTTTAGGATTTCATTTTAACACTTCCTAGTTTATGACAAGAAAATCTAGGAGCAAGCAGCTTTTTGATTGCTGCCATCAGCCAGCAGGAAAATGCCTAAGCAAGAGTAAAACAATTTCTTTATTACTGGTGGGATCTTAAAATATATGTCCAAGCTGCATAAAGGACATAGCACCAATTGGAAATTTTGCCAGAATCAGAAAACAAGAATTTGGCCCTTTCTCTGCAACTACTGACAACACTCCACAATTTTATGCTGTTAGGATTTTTTAATTAAATGAGCTATTCTTCAGTACACAATAGAACTAAAAAGGAGAGAGTATCTAAGTATGAAGATAAGTTTGTAAAGGAGTCTCTAAGTCCTTTGCAAATGTGCCCAGAAAATTAAAAAATTCCATTGATGTTGAGATTTTCTAGATAAGCAAGTCCATATATTTTTTAAGGGGCAGAGTTTTCTAAATACTTGTGCTTTTTCCTACAGTCAGTAAGTATTATGAGAAGGAGAAATATGATATTAAGCAGGATCTGATCCTAAACTTATGGCTCCAGTGGGAACCGACTAAACACCATTTATAGCATATCCCAACAGAAACACTCCATTTGCTGTAGCAGTGTTTACTGCATCTGAATTCTCCTAGCAGAAAACAGCTTTTTCACAGTCAAGTTCCAATATTAGCAGTGAATTAATTATTATGTTATATTTGTAGGACCATGCAAAGGCTGAGAGAGCAGCGGGGGAGTGGGGGGGTCCCTCATTGCTGTTACTCCTTGGCAAAGAAGAATACAGATACGGTAATCTGGGCAATATTCAACTTTTAGTCATGTGGCTAGAAAAAATGACTTACTGGAAAAGACCTGACCAAATCTTTTGGATAGTTGCTGCATTGCTACAAAAACACACCTTTGTCTAAAGAACAATATTTTAAGAAATATCCTGAAAGCAATCATTGCCTGGATAAGGTGACTCACATGTCATTTCCATCAGCCCTGCAGTACCAGTTCAGGTTTCCTATCAGCACTTGCATCCAAACACAGACCTTTTTATGCCAGTCATGAATCAAAAAATTTTAATCCAGAATGTTACCTGTAAATAATTTTAATCTAGAATGTTATCTGTAAACAACATACTATAAACCAAACCAAAACTGGAAAGAGACGAAAAGTGCCATACCTGTACAGTGATTTACACTGTGCCTGAAGCCTGTTCCCACTCAGTAAGAGTCTCCCATTGATTTCAGTGTGGTTTGGTTCAGTCTCTTATTTCAGCCCTCATGTGCTTCGCCAGTTTAGTGCAGCCACCCGTCCTGGTAGCCTTTGTCCACTACTCCTTATAGGAATATTCAGCAATTTGCTGTATGATTAAAAAGGTCTGTGGAAGTATGAACCATGTTGTATATTGACCAAGCACAAAGAGAGGGTAGACAACTCCTACAAATATCACAACAGAAAACTAATAGAGCATTAAAAGTATATTTTCATTTTAGTTTTAAAAAAATATCCTGAGTATTTGAAACAAACTAACCAGACGATCTTAAGTGCTCATATTAGGTATATTCATGTCAGTGAAAGTCCTGCAGCAAACAGTAATGGTAAATAAAAATAAAACAAAATCTAAATGGATCAAAAAACACAACTAACACAAAAATTGCTATAAGCATATATAACCTGTTTCACTCACCTATGTGAAAGATAATGATTTTGATTCAAACATAGATACTTGCATTAGGTATGTAACTGCCTGTATTATAACCCCACTTCCTAAACCTAACATGCCAATAAAGCATAACGGAACAACAAGGAAAATCCAAACTTGAATAATTAAACATTTATTTTTTATAAATAGGAAAAAATATCTTGAGTGCTGAAATGCTGGCACTGTATTTACAAATTCTTGATTTTTCATTCATACATATTAACAATGTTTCTTGGTTTGTATTGCAGAGCTAGTGGAAATACATTTCTATTCAACACTTGTGTTATCTAGCAGATGAGCATTTTCAGAGTGTTTCCTATATGATAGTTCTTTTAGATATCAAGCAGAAACTACACTTGCTCTGTTAGGATTTTTTTATGTACAATACCCTAAAACCTAAAATTCCACCTCAAACCACCCTCTGTTACAATGCTTCATGCTGACCTGGGTGTAAACTTTCACCATTCATGAAAGTCAAAGGGTGAAATTTTAAGTGCAAAAATATATCTGTTTGCATGGGGGGAGGGAAGAAAGGAAGGGAAGAAAGGGGAAGGAGGATGTTTTTTCAGAAATATTACACCTAGTCCAACTTTATGTCTAATGTGAGCTGTTTGAGCTTGCTTGGCCTGCAACCTGCAAAGGTATCCTGTCGGGTTGGCTGTCCATTTTCTTTTCATATGAATATTTAGTTAAATCTACTTGAAATAAAACAGAGCAAAAGATATACCATAACATCTGCATGAGTTTTTTATCAACTTCTGAGGTGACCATTTTACATTCAGACTGTAAAATGAGCACAGCAAATAGGCCTGAAAAAGAATTCTGAACCTCACAGTATTTGGTTTATATTTTTTTGACTAGAAGTGAAGTGTCTGGCACATCATTCATTTCTTCCTGGAAGGTGCAGATTTGAGGACATGTTCAACCCTGCTCTAAGTTTAGACAGTTTCAGAATAAAAGGGAATTATTCCCAAAGTCCCTGCCCTCTAGGTCTGCCTTTCAGATAATGAAGTTTCTGAAGACATTGCTCAACACAAACCAACTAAAGAGGAAAGGGGGGGAAAAAAGAGGGGGGGAGGGGGAGAAGAATATGACAGAAAAGCACATGTTTTTGCATTTCTTCTGAATTTATTCAGAACTATATCCATCTGGGTGAAACAGCTAGCTTCCCAGCAAATTAATGGTCTGATGATTCAGGGAAATGTAGAGGTAGAGTCTTAGTAGTAAAATGCATGTAGATGAGGAAAGGGGTGCACAGAGGTGAATCTAGTTTGGTAGGATAGACTTTTTTGTAGATTAAGGATTAATTTGGACACAATAGGCTCCTAATAAAATGCCAACGCTACAGCAGTTTTATTAAAACACGTCTTGGAATAAAGGATCAAATTCTCTCGGACTCAGCTGCAGCCTGCTGAGGAACCCGAGTAGAGGCACCATTTATTAGTAGAGGCGACTCATTAGAGAGGGGGGAATTGCTGTCGGCTGGGATCTCGGTCCCGCTTGGGCTGGAAGTTTTGCCTGAGGAGCTCAGGATCGGCCCCTTGCCGTGCCTGGGCCCCTGCCGCCCGCTGCAGTGCGGGAGCGGCGCTCACCTCTTCCCGCGGGGAAAGGACAGCAGTCTGCGCCACGAGAACGCTCCGCTGTCTCTAAACGGTAATTCCCTGGCCAGCCAGCCTGAGCAGAGCAGCAGCACCCGCAGATGCTCAACAAATGATCGCCTAAAATACAAAACGCTGATTCCTTCTCTTCTTATAGTATTTTTTTTCCTTTTTGTCACAGCAACTTCTGGAGATTAATCCCTCTCCAGAGTTTTCCCGTGCCTTGTCATGTCAGTAACGTCCTGCACAACTCAACGAGATAAACCCTGACAAGCTAATCAGGCCGGGCGGGGGCTGGTACC
>VYXC01008640.1:1417444-1427478 GCA_013397175.1 Platysteira castanea
AAAAAACAAAACAAAACAAAAAAGAAACTTCCTTCAGTGATTTTTTGGCTATAGGAATGTTGCAAAGTGGCCGAGAGATTGTTTCTCTCTCCTCTTCGAGCTTCCCCACACTCCCCCGATTTTTTTTTTTCGGGGGGCCTTTTTTTTTTTCGCTCCGCAAAAAAAAGGCGCAAATCATGCACAATATTGTCTTTTGCGGTTTATCTTCCTGGGGAGAAACTTTCACCTCCTCAGCCGGGCGGTGAACGCGAGACTGATAGCGGCAATCATTCCTGCAGATAAATGAATTGAAAAGACGACACCGTCCCCCCCCTTGATGAATGGGAGCCGGGGGCGGAGCGCCGTGCGGGCGGACGTGGGCGCGCATTGGCCGGCGCCGGCTCCCCCTTCCCCGCGNTTGTTGTTTTCCTGTCATCAAGTTTTTTAAATAAAATATTTAAGTAAAATAAATGTAAACTGTTTATCTTTGAGGCACCTCATTGTTTCCTTTGTGAAGAGCTAAATTAGTAAAAGAACTTCCCACTGGACTTTAGCTTTGCAGGGAAATAATTAGCATTTGAAGCCAAGATACTATGTTTATGGTCTATTGACCTTATCTGGTTTTGGGAATGCCATATCTCAATGCCTAGTATAGTTGGTGTGCTCTGAATCTTGAAATCTGTGGACCTGATATAATAACAGAGAAAGCCTGTTAGGTCCTAGTGCACAAAAGAAAAAAATAAAATATAAAATATGTTTTTTTTTTTTTTTTTTTTTTTTTTTTGCTTTTGGCTTTTTTTTTTTTACCCCCACGAAAACATTTTCAGTGCATCTTTTTTTGTGTATGTGTATGCCAAGGAAAAAAAAATCTTCTATTATTATTATTAGGGTTATTTTGTCCCCCGCTCACCCTCTCTCTGTCCCTCTGTCTCCAGCATTCTGATAATGATGGCTATGATGATTTCGTGGTGATCCTGAATTTTTAAGATCACTGAGCAACTTTTTAGGCTTTGGAAAGAGAAGCCCTATAGGGATTTCGCGTCTTTTGAAGGTGTTTTCTTCTTGTGTAAAACTGAAGGTCTCCGAGAGTAGGTGCTGGGTGCACTTGATTTTATTTTTAAACACCAGGCGTGATTTCTCTGTGTAGCTGACTTTATCCCTCCATCAGGTTTCTGAAATAAATCTTGTTTTCTGCACCCATCAAAACGCAGGTGGGTGAGAACTCTTAACTTTCTAATTTTGTTGTTGTTTTGCCTCCTTTTTTTTTTCTGTTATTTTCTTTCTCCTTTATCTCTCGCTGTCTTTTGCTCTCTCTTTTACGAAGTCTCTCTCATTCAGGTAAAACTGTGAATTTTCCTAACCTACATTGTTTCTTCTCCTGCTGCATGTAACTCAACGTTACTTTTCTTTCTTTCTCTCTTTTATTCTTTTCTCTTTTTTTTTTTGCAAAAATTTATTTTAAATTCTCGATAGAAGCAATGTAAATTTTCTGACATTCAAACCTTTTCTAGTTCACAAATCAGTCACCCTTGTCACAGTTATTGAAATTCCTCAACTTGCCACACCAGGACGGTGGAAAAAGCAGGCGGTGTCTTTGTTGCTGACCAGGCTTTTGATCGCCAGAGAAAATTTACTTACCTTCAGATGAGTGAGCAGAAAAAGAAATAACACTCCCTTTGATTTAGTTAGAAAAATGCAGACATTTGGATTCAGTGCAAACATACAACACTTGGTTGTTTTCTAGATGCAACCCTCGATTAACCTGTCTTTCCCCAGCTCAAAGTCTATTGAAAAACTGTGGATAGTTCTTTTTTGTTCCCGCTACAAAGACCCATTGACTATATATTAAAATGATTGTTGAAAGGTATAAGTATGGTATTTAAAAGCAGAAAACCTTTGTGGTTTAATCAATTAAGCTAAGCAACATTTGTACAATATTTTAAACTGTGCTTCGGTTCTTAAAAACAAAAAATCTCAAGAACCTTTAAAATATAGACGTCTTTGTGTGTCTGTGTATAGATACACTTACGTATGTGCCCATGTGTGTACATATATGAAACTGGTAAATTATTTATTTACCCAGTTGCCTGCATATTCATTAGCTCTAATTATTTTCTAGTAACGAAAACACCAAAAGCTCGCTAAGAGTCAGACTCCTTACATTTCGCCTTTGTTCAGCCCTTCACTTGCCTCCTTCGCAGCTCAATCCGAGCCCCTCCAATTCCTAGTACCAAACAAAGAAACTTTAAACTCATCCTCTCTAATTAAAGTCGCTGGTAAGCAATCCGCAGCGCAGGTACTGGGGAGTCGGACCAGCAGCGCTGCTACGCGAATCCTTCTCGGGTGAGAAATGCCTCATTTTGAGAGGTATAAAATGGCCATTGCGCCTAGAAAACAAACAAACAAACATCAACGACAATAAATAAACTTTGATACGCCTTGACGGAATGTTTCGCTGCAGTTTATCTGCAGACGCAGTGTACTTGTGCTCGGTGCATGGAGATAGCTTTCAAAGCAGATCTATTATGTAATTTTCCTTGGATCTTGGGAGGCTTTACATGGTTTGGTGGGGTTTGGGGCTTTATTTAGAATAATGGTGAGCTGAATCTACACGTTTGCATTTATTCTATGAAATCTATTTGATGGAATTGCAATAGCTTATAGCAACAGGTATACCCGCTCTGGGGAGCGCCTGAGTGTGGACATAGTCTTAAGGCGGGTGTTGCACTACTTTCTGTATTTAGTGCTGAAATTAAGTGAAGAACAGAGTTGTCAGCGTTATTGTGAAGTGTGCTGGGCGATGGCACTCGGAGAGCTAGAAAGTTAGGTAGCTCAGAGCTAGCCTGCCTCCCAGTGCAAGGGGAAACCAGTGATCATTTCAGGTCGGTGCAAAATATACGAGAAGGCAGACGAGAAGGTATTTTAAGGAAGCGTATCTAAATACACAGTCTAAGAGTGAATGTAAAAAAAAAAATGTTGTGGGTTGTAGAAGTTATCAAGTGGGATTTGCGGTGCGCTCTCTGCAGGAAACGAAAGCTGCTTCAGTTCAAAGCCACATGCACCAACGTGACATATAAGCCATTAAAATATCATCCTGACGGCTCATTTCTGCTTCATCATACATTCCCTAACTGCTTCCAGAAAGCAAGAAAAGAAGAAATGAAGAATGACCGCCTCGATGGAAGCGCCAAAGAGGTGGTGGGTTCTTAGGGGGGGGTTATTGTTTTCTTCTTTCATTCTTTCTTTCTTTTCCCTTCCTCTCCACCCCCACTTTTATTTTTGCCAGTTCAGAAATGAGGGGAAACCTTCAACAGGTCGCAGGGGTAAGTGCCTGGGAGTAGGGGGTGCCTGTGCAGTCCGGGCAGCTGATTAGCCCCCACCGCCTGCCCCAAGGGCTGGACGAGAGCTCCCTGTCGTCGGGGCGAGTCGGCGGGAGGAGGCTTGGCCACCCCGGGAAGAAGGGCTGGAACCCTGCGGTGCCGTTGGGGGCAGCGCCTCGGCTGCCCCTCACCCACGTGGGGCAGGGTCCCGGCGGCACCTCTGTGGGCGGAGGGGGCGGTGGGCCAAAAGCCCGGGAGCCACCGAGGGGGGGTCCGGCACCCTCTGTCGGACGCCAGGAGCCGCGCCCGCCCCGCTAAATGCAAGGAGGGGCTCGACCTGGCGGTCTGCGCAATGTAAGGCGGCAGAGGTCTGCGGAACAGGGCGGCAGGGTGCGTAGAGAGGGGCAAAGGCGCTCACGACCCCGACAGCTTCTGGGCTCGCTTCGGACGGGCAGGCACTGGGACCGTACGGGTCCTGCGGCCGCCCAGGCAGAGCGAGGGGCCCGGGGCGGCTTGCAGAGGGCCACGAGCGCTGACAATGGGAAGCCCCGTGGGGAGGCGTCCCGGGGGAAGCGCTCCCCGCCCAGGACCTCGCCCACCGCCGCGCCCGGTGCCACGGGGGCGCTTCGGGGGACCCAGCGCTCCGGCATCGCACGCCCTTTTTTATAGGCGGGTGCAGGAGAGACGGAGCCAGGGAGCTCGGCCGGCCCCCTCCGGCCTCTCCCCGCTCCCCCGCAGGCAGAGCTGGGGGAGCTGCTCAGGGAATTGGGTGCTGCCGCCTACTTCGCACAGAGCCCAGGGAGGGGCTGCGACCCTCGCCCCGGCCGCGAGGGGCCGTCCTGTGTCTGGAGCCGGCTGGGGAAGGGGGAAAGCTCCCAAATCCCTGCCCAGGGGGATATATCCGAAGGTGACCTCTGACCCGAGCCCAGCTCAGTGGTGTGCCAGCCCCGGGCACCGGCACAGCGCCGACCGATGGGGACCGGCGTGGGCCTCTCGCCGACCCCTTTCCTGTCATTCTTTGTCACGCACGATCCCTCAGCCCCGGGGGAGGCCAGCCCGTTGTTCGGGCTTGTCTCGGGGCTTCCTCCACCCGGAGAAGAGGAACTTTATTTCTACACCGAGCCCTTCCCGGAGAACGCTTCGTCCGCCCTGCGCGGCCGCGGAAAGTACAGGTTGCGTGACAAGCCGGTGGCGGCGGGGCACACGCTGTCGCCTCTGCCGCCCACTCGGTCTGGCACGCAATCCTGCCCGGGCTGCCGGGATTCCGCGGGGCTGCGGCTCTTCCGGCCCCGCTTGGCTGGCGCACCTTCGGCCGGGTGCGGGAGAGAGCGTTTAGGGAAGGGGGGCGGGGCGGGTCCCATCGCAGCCCCAGCGCGACACCGGGGGGGAACACGTACCCCGCACTAGCGCCCTACAGCCCAACAGTTTGGGCAAGGGGACATCCTCATCCTCCTGCTCCGCCGACGGCACGGTGCAGATGAGGAAAGCGTACGAGGTTGAGCCAAAGTTTTAGCCAATATTTACTCTGAAATGCAGAACTGTTTTGCCTTCCTTTTTGTCATCTGGTAACCATTTGAAATATTAAATGCAGCGATTTTTAATTTTTTTTGCCAGTTTCAAAAAGTTTTGGCGAACGCTTGGGAACTGAGCACTCCTCCAACCTCCCATCCTAACCAATAAAGCACAACTCCTGCAAACCTCTCACTAGCGGGGCAATGTTGACTGCTCTGACTTGAGAAAAGTGCGAGGATGAATGGAAGTTGACTAGGAATTTTAATTCCTAAATGGTTCCTGAAGTTTTGGCAGTAATTTTCATCACAGCAGTGAAAATATTGAGGACATGAAATTATTTTGGAAAGATTATGACTGTGATACTATGATGAAGTCTCGTAATTAATATCATCAAGTGTTTGTTTTAGTACAGATTTTTGTTTACTAGCTCTGGAGTTCCTATAATAATAGTAGCAAGAGTAATAATAATAGTAATAGTAGTAACAATAGAGTCGTTTTGAGCAACTGATTCCAGAATCTAAATGTGTGCTTTTCTTTATTAAAAACAAACAAACAAAACTCTGAGAATTTCAAAAATATCTGCAAAAATTCAGACTCAAACACTGCATCCAGCCCCAGCTCTGCTCTCAGAGCTACTGCTGCCGCTCAAAGCAAGCTGTGCAAAGTTCCGCCTGTAGCAGTGGCAGTGCTCTGCCTTACAGAGAGCAAAGAGCAAGCTGAAAATTATAGGCAGGGAGAAGTGCCAGGATGGTACTATACTAATCCTTGCTGAGACAACAACTTGTCTTGGAGGCCAGCAGAGAGTCCGGAATTTAATTTCGGGATGGAAGGATCTGTAAACAATATAGTCGAGAGGGCAAAAACCTGCCTTACAATAGCCTGCCAGAAGGTGAATGTCAGATCAAAGGAGAACCGAAAAGATGCCCTTTCATATTTTTTTTTCCCCTAAATCAGCCATGGAAACTTCATGACTCCATAAAACATGTGCTGCTTTGCTGGGGAGACAGCCTCCAGTTTCCCCTCGGTTAAGCTTCTCTTCTTTTCTCAGTGCCTAACTTGTGTTTTGGTTTGGTTTTATGGGTTTTTTTTGGGGTTGGGGTTTTCCTTCTTTTCTTTTTGAATCCATGATGCCCAACACATAGAGTGCCTTACTCATTTCATATCACACACAAATGGTTTTGCTCTTAACTTTCCAACTCTCTCCCCAAACAGGAACAAACTCAGGAAATGAGGCACAAAACTTCCCTTGTAATGAGGAAAAGAAAACGACTTTACAGAAACATCCTGGAAAAGTCAAGTAAGTTAAAATATGTCCTTTTTACAGTTCAAAGGAGACTGTATTTTTTTTCTGCCTAGTGTTTAACGTACTTGCATAAACACAAATCAGTGACAGAACTCCCCACCAGCAGCTGCCTAATCCTGCTCAATGCCTATTCATTTGGAGGTTCTAGAATTAATATTTGACGACTCTCTCATTGAAACAACAACCCCTGACCCCATGTGATTGCACTGTCACATTATTCTATGACATATTCATCTTGAATTCATTTACGGACGATTTGATTGGAATGAGGTTTGACATGTATTGGATCCTATTAAAGAAGAAGACTTTGATCTTGTTGATGGGGTTTACATGATATGTATCATCTTTACCAGGGATACCAGGCTTCCACAATGTGGTGTCTAAGTAGTTAGTGACTGACAGCTTATCTGACAGGAATACCTTAATCTTGAGGTCCTGAATGAAATATTCTATTTAAAATAAGCATATGATTTGCTCGTCCTAGGGTAGCTCTAGGTCACAAAATGTGAGAGGCAAACCTGGGCACAAACCATTGGTTGTCTGGTAGCTGACTTCCCATTGTTTGGGAACCCTGAAATAAAGAAGTCCCCATAAGTGGAAATGGGGCGAGGGAATAAAAACAAAGGCAGAGTGTGCTCTCGAGCTACTCGGTACCTTCTCCTCCCTGAGCTGAAGCTGGGATTGCTGAAAGGCTTTCTTGAACCACCTCTTCCGAGCCAGCAGTGCCTTCTGCCGGGGCAGGCAGGGACTCGGGCTCAGGTCCTGCGTCTGCTTCCCTCATCCCTCCCTACCAAAGCGAGTTTAAGGACTAAGGAATTGCACAGGGTGACTTGCTCAGTCCTCTCTGTTTCTGCTCTTCGCGTTTTTTCCCTTTCTCGCAGAAAAGATAAGGGGTTTTCAGACCGATTCGTTCCACTCCTCTCGTTGGGGTTTGAAGCCTAAAAAAGTAACCCCCGAAGCCTGTCTGAAGTGTTCAGAGCATTCCGGCCCGGCCCAACCCTCGGGTACCAGCTGGATATTTTGTAGCTGGCTCGTCGGGAAGTTTCCGCAGAGGTGGAAGTGAGAGAACATGGGGTGGATGGAGGTCAAATTTTGCTCACTCCAATGCTTCCCCAGGGCAGGACCTGTTCCTTGAGCTGAGCACGGTTATGAGGGGGGCTCTGTCTTCAAAGTAATGTTAGAAATAGCGACAAACATCTTGATGTTTAGGTAGATTACTACTGAAAAAGCAAGGCTAAGGTAAAGTCGATGAGCAGCTGGGGCTGTTCCCACCCCACAAAGGGATGTGCAGCCGGTTTCATGCCGCAGGCCTCGGCAGCCCGGCGGGGCTGGGGCGCATTCAGGCAGAGGCCGGAGGGTTGGGGCTGTCCCCGCCGGCCCCACACCCCGAGCTGTGGCAGGCGGAGCTCTGGGTCCCGCATGGCGGAGCAGAAAGAAGGGGAACAGCTCAGCCCTTCACCCAGGGCACAGCCCCGACGTTCTTCCACAAGAGCCGGGTCAGGGGCCAGAGAAGTGCTTATAACTCGTCTTTACAACATGTCACCTCTTTAGAACAACCCTCCAGCTCGGGCTAACTTTGGGGCCGGGGCTGAGGACGGGGTCACAGACACACGGCAGCCACAGGAAAATTCGTACTCAGGATCAAGCTGTCAGTCTGTTTGCCCTGCAGAAGCTGATGTTGACACATTTGAGAGTTTGCCGAGAGCCCGGCGTGTCTGGTCAATCAAGGGCTCAGGCTCCTGCCAAAAAGCAGGAGACCTCGGTCACCTCTCGAGTGGCAGCAGTACGAGCTCGAGCTGCCAAAGGGCTGCACAGACAGGCGTTCAAGTTTTCAAAACATTGTGGGAGATGCGCGGAGCCCGTCCGGGTCTGAGCTTCCCTCCTCTTCCCCGTTTCTCCGCCTCCCCGCAGTCATGTGGCGGCCCCCGCCCGCCCCCGCCCCGCTCCCCCACGCACGCAACCGGGGCTCACAACAACCTCACCTAACAGTAAGGGACACCGAGGGCCAGGTTCTCCTGCGCTGCCTGGAAAAGAGTGTGAGAGACAGCCCTGAGTGAGGGGCAAGCTGAGAGCCATGGGTGTCTGGCAAGAAATCATCACAACATTTGAAATGAACTTAGGGCAAACTGGTTATGACATTTTTTTTAACTGACAAACTGTTCCAGATGTCTTCTCCCTTGACTGAGAAGTGTCAGAATTGATGGATAACAAGTATGTAGAGATGCAGTGTTTTAAGGAGGTATGAGGAAAGCAGCTTTATTTGGGATTCAGAGTCTCAGTACATTTGTAAGTAACAGATTCATACTTCCTAACGTTTGTCTCTTCTGTGCACTCCTATTGAGATGGTCATGAATAGGACTGTCAAATCCATTTCGTAGAGCAAGTAGACTTGAAAGTTGAGATATTGTGAGGATGGTGTGTGGTTTAAAATGCCTGCGTAAACATGTTATGTAAGGCTGGGGAGCTAATTGCATCGTTTGTCACTTTTCATCATCTCCACTCAGAAAGATGTGCGCAAGGATGTATCTATAGCTAGCTACCTGAATATCAGCCTAGTGTTACAGTGGAAGTACGGTAAATGCAAGCAGAGAAAAAAAATGTAATTGAAGTGAATCCAGAATATGTGAAGCTGTGACAAAGACGTCCCCTATGCGGTTATGGATGTCCTAAACTTTAATTTTATGGTTTCCAATCATTGCCTCATAGCTTCTGTTATGAAAGTAGCTGGGTTGACATTGCCAAATAGTTTCTTGTTTTACTACTTCACATAAAGCCTATTGATTGCCAACACTGCTAATTCTTATGGAAATGCAAAATTCTATGCTGGGAGCTTTACCTGATGCATCTGGTAAAGAATCCACTGGCAAGTTAACAGCGAGTCAAGATATTAAAGTGATGAGAGTTTGACAGGATGGGTAGAGAATTATTCATTGCTGTATTTCATAAGACTGTGAGGTTATTGGCGGAGCCGTTTTTGTGTCAGGATCCAAGTACTGTGGTAATACGATGGGTAGATATTTAAAGATGTGTTTTTCTTTCCTGGAGCAGAAGTATCTTTTCCCATGTTTCATTTACTTCTTTTAAGTTCACAATCCCCTTCTTAAAAACTTAAGCAGATACTTCCTCCTGTGCTGAAGCCCTAAGCTTTTCTAAACCTCCAAGGCCTCAGTGTATCCAGCTGAAACCCAAACCTACACTTCCACTACTAGCACGCAAACCCTGCAGACCATGTTATTTCCTTCAGGTGAGAGTCATCAGAACCAAGTCCGTTATGAATGTTTGGCAATGCTTTTCCTTCAAGCCAAGGATCAGGATTTTACGTGGAACTACCCTGTAAGTTTGCATGAGAGAAAGTGAGAGAGGGAAAGGGAGAGACTCCCTCTCCTGGGTTAAACGTTCAGATTCAGCCTGAACATCACGATTCCTCGCATTGCTCCGGCGGCCAGTAATCAGATAACTGCTAAAACTTGTCAGAGGAGGGGGAGGGGGACGGGGAGTCTCCCAGGGATCCTTTGTCCGGGCTCAGGCACCGGGGCGGAAGCCGGAGCCCCGGGCCGAGCACGCCTGGCCAGCGAGCGGCCGGTGCTGCTCCGGCCGTGGCTTCTGCCGGGCAAAGACCCTCTCCCCGCGCTGGCAACAAGTGCCGAGGACCCGCCGGCGGGACCGGGACCGCTCCGTCTCCCGCAGCTCTGGCCGGGCGGCGGGCACCAGCGGGGCTGTCAGTGCTCTCCCGGGGGCGAACCCCGTAGCTGCCCCGTGTCTCAGGGCAGGGCAGCGCTACACGGACAGAGGCGAGGGCGGGAGGCTGAGACGATGCCCTCGACTCCGGCCGAGGCTTTGTTCCCCGGCCGCAGGCGGTAGCCCGGCCGTGCCCAGCCCCGGGCCGGACGCACCGCATGATGGCACAGACGTCCCCGGCC
>VYXC01008640.1:1433897-1452243 GCA_013397175.1 Platysteira castanea
AGTGGTTTCATACAGACTTTCTCTGTACAGATTTTCTCTTGTCAACAGTACTGTGTGCTGCACTGTTCTGTTCACCCACGATTTTCTGTGAGAGTGTGTTTTTTAAAGAAATATATATATATAAACTATTATTTGTTACCAATTTGTACAAAATGGATCCATTAAATTTTTTGATTAATTAATCCGTTCGATGGACGTTTCTGTAAAGAATCTCCTTACTTTTCCCTCTTTCTGTATATAAATACAAATATATATATATTTCATCCCTCCACCCAGTAGTCGCTAATAAAGAAAGGCCCAGGGGGGTGCGATGATTGACTGTCCATTTTAGCTCCCACTGGTAATGACTTCTAATACCTAAACATGCCCGTCCCCACCCAGAGTGCGGCTCCTGTTGAACTGTGGGCGCCGAAGCTCCCGAGGGGGGCGGTTCTGACGGGATGGGGGGAGACCATTCTCTGACGTCACTGCCAGGGCGGGGGCCGGGCAGCCCCCGGCAGCGCCGGGACCTGAAGCGGCTGCTCCACGGCTCTGCTCTGCGAACAGCCCCGAGGAGAAATGAACCGCTCCCACAATGCGGCTTTAGCATCTCCATCCTGTCCCAGAGTCTCAAACATACAGGGTTCACTGCTCTGGTTCAGAGAAAGAAGCGAGGGGGGTAAAAAAAATAAACAAACCCCCAAATAAACAAACCTCTCCACTGGGGTAGCTTGAAACTACCGAATTGTGCCGTTTTAATTACTTTAATGATGTTTAAGAATACCAGATAGTATAGGCAAATAAATAACATGAGCTGCTGGAAGGGATTTCTATGGTTTGCGGGGAGCAGACAGAAGGCTGCTGAAACCACATATTCTCGTGTCCGACAGATCACCTCTGCACCCAGGTGACTAGGGTACCGTGTGTTGACAACTATACACACACGCACATACACACGTGTATGTTGATACCTATAAATACAAAAACTACAGGAAAAGAAATAGCTGGTCAGTGGCTAAAAACATCCCAATGCCCAGTGCTTTCCTTACTTATATATCCATATTTTTCTCCCAAGGCACCAAGTTGGCGTTCCTTCGTTCATTCGCCCAAACTCAACAATTTCTATATTTAAACACTATGGATAGTGACAACAGCATGCAGCTACCGGGAATACACTTAGGGAATACACTTAGGGAATCAGCTAGGTGAGAGCAATTTGGGAAAGAGGAGCCTAAACAGGGGAGAGTTGTGCCCCTCTCCAGCCCCTGAAACTTGTGTCATGGAAATCGAGAAGTGCAGAAGCCAGATGAGGGTAGGGAGGAAGTTTTCATGATGTCCTGAGATCTGTTTATTTCTTTATTTCTCTACTTACAGAAGTATTTGGATGTGCAGGCTAATCACCTTTAATTTTTCATTTGCTTGTTACAGATGTCTACCCCGTTGCTCTCAAGGTAATCTAGGCAGACGCAGCTGAAAGCCTGAATCTTATGCCTTAGACATCAAAGCAAGCTCGCACAAAGAAGTATTTCTTCACAACGGTGAATCTTCATGGTAAGTTAGGATTTCTATGGCAATAGGCAAGTCATACTTAAATAGTGAAAGGCGAAGTCTGGAGCCCGTCCAGTCTTTTCATTAAGGACATAATATTTACATCTAACAGGCCCTTTTTCTTGTGTATACAAGTATATATTTTTGTTTGACATGAACTAAATCATTTTCATTTAATTTCCGGTAAACAAAACCCACGCGAACAGGGCACTTGTTCCAGACCATAATAAAAATGGATAAGACTGTCAGGAAGAAAAGGCCCGCTTGAACCGTCGCCTCAGCTCACTTTTGTTTCTGCTTTCTGCCAGGATCAGAGAATGCATTTGGGATTTGAGGGCGAGTTTCTAAAGGCAAGGAAATGGTTTTTAAGGGGGGAAAGAAAAGGAGAAAGGTCTAATCAAGCTCGGGTTGTTCAAAGGGCCTGATTTTGGGGTTGAAAGTGTGAGTTTTATGGTGCATCAGCATGCCACGTTAGGATCGCTATGGTAATGAGGAGAGCAATAGCAAGCGGCCTTCAAAGGAGGCACACTCCATTTGAGACAGTCTATTAAGATACATTTGCACTGACCTTTGGTTTCATGCTAGCTTAATACACTCAATCTGCTCCCCACTAGAGACAGACTTCCTCCACCTAATGCACTTCAGCAGAGCTGGGTTTTGCTGGGCTTCGCCCTCCCCCCAAGGTGGGCTCCATTCCGACGCTGTAGCCCCGGTCTCCTTCTCCCCAAAGTAAGGGACTGCCAGCCCCCAAGCTCTGCGGGAGCTCCTGCCCACTGTTACCAGTCTTTCTGACCAGCTTCTACCAGCAAAACTGGCCACAAAGCCTGAGAATTGATTCCCTTTCCTCCCCACCAAGTTGGGAGGGCAAGGTAGGATGGGGACTGGAAGATCTCCCTCTGTCTCAGGGAGTAGGTGCCCCAATGGAAGTCCCCCAGGACCTGGAAAGCAGGGTGAGGTCCGGGGGGGAGATACCTGTACCCCCTTTCCCACTCCGCCCGGTCCTGCTGTCACTGCGCGGCAGCCAGTGGAGGCTCCGCGGTGCGGGGGAACTTGACACACACATGGCCGGGGCCATGGGCGCTGGGCCATGGGCCCGGGAAAGTTAGAAGTCCATGTTCCAGTAATTGTCTTGTTGTTTATTTTATCCAAGTACCCTAGTGAATAGGGGAAAAATAAACATGGGGGGAAAAAATTCAAACAGTTGAGTCGTCTTTAGTGCCAGCCCTTGTGGTTGAATAAAAAGGATGGTCCAATTTCTATTGAGCTGAGAAATCTTTGAAGTGGGAGTTATTATCTGAGAAATTCCTGCTCGTCGTCCTAACAACGCTGATGAAACGTAAAAGGTTCTTTGTCAGCGATTTGTTCTCCTCTCTGTCAAACTCACCCTGCCCGTTAGCTTTAAACCGTTTCTAAAGAGATAAAATCAAACTTTTAAGGATAACTTTAGGAGCTCAGAGGGTGCAGAAAATACCAAACTATCGAATCCTGTGTATAGACATACATCTGGATATATGTGGCTGTGTCTGCGTGAAACTCTGACTGTGTACAGATGTCCATAGATGTCTGTATGACCTTACAGTTCGAAAGTTGAAATTATGTCCATTGTTTTTGCATTTCATCCTCCAAACTTTTCCGTCTAATAAATTATTCCTACACACACTCTGCACAGAATGTGATTCTTGGGCAAAGGAAGAAATGTTAGGTTTCATTAACACCACTACGTGACCAACAAATGTTTTCTTTCCGGTAGAGCGAAAGCCAGAGTGTAGACATAGAGTAAAATCTTTGATCATTTAACAGTCTGAATACCTATCAAGCATGTATATACTGCAATGTATTGAAGTTGTTAATGCATTCAAAGTGATGGCTTCCATATGCTCTCATATTTTATTGTCCGTACGTGTAAGGATAGTCGAACTGCATTCCTTTTGTGTCTTCATTTTATAAACATAACGGTGTTGTACTGAAATGATTCCCTGATAAAGTTTTATTTAGTAGTTTCTTCTTGGAGATCATGCAATGCCCTGTTCGGAATATG
Organism: Platysteira castanea; assembly: GCA_013397175.1. Lineage (NCBI taxonomy): Eukaryota > Metazoa > Chordata > Aves > Passeriformes > Platysteira > Platysteira castanea. The sequence goes on from VYXC01008640.1 coordinate 1,437,463, forward strand.
AATTCCTTGAACTTGTAACTCACCAGTGTACTTCTGTTTTAGTTGTTACAGAATTATCTGAGCCCAATCCTGCCATTCTAAGACAAATCATTAATTTTGTGGGACCTTTTCTGAGTAAAGACAGAGTCAAATTAGAGTGGAGTTGGTATTACTATTATTATTGTTATTAATTTTTTATCTTGTCATATTTATGGGAAAATCGAACACACTCTTTGTGAACTGTATAGAGAAGAAGCCTCTGCAAAATTCAGCTCGCAGAAAAACATTTACAATGTTGGTATGCTGTATCTCTTTCCAGACTTCTTATATTCCTTATTTTTCTTTATCACATGTTTAGCAATGAAGGAATGTTCTGTTGTGTGCTTGAACATACTATTTATTTTTAATATTTGGATCTTTTTTACAATAAATATTTATAAGCATTTCATTTCTATGGTTATTTTTACAAATGTGCACTTTTAAAATATGTGTTTGTACTGATGATACCGAGCCATTCCTAAAACACTGTGTAATCCACCTTCTCTTTCTGTTGGTTTTCATATTAGTTGAAAAAAAATTCCCCAAGCCTGTGTACTACTAATGTGGTGTACAATCAAGTATTAATGAGTGTTTTTTGTTGGTCTTTAACCTTGTTTGATGTTAATCGTTTTAGGTTGGCATTTCCATTAAAACAACAAAACAAAACAAAACCCCTCTTTGACTTCGTTTCTGAGACATTTTCCAGATCGCAGACTTCAAACCAATTGTACTTTAAGCATTGACCAAGGTGCAGGCTACGGAAATAAAGCCCAGTGTCACTCAGGTGGAGCCTTGCCCCTCGGAGGGTGGGTGTGTGTCCCGGTTACCTCTGTAATGGCACCCTGGCCCCACACGGGCACTGTGCGACTCTGGGGACACTAACACTGGGATGCTGGGCACCAGCACCCGGGGGATTGGCGTGAGTTTTCAACGGGGCCATCCCGAGAGGCTGCTGCTCCCCTCTGCCCGATGGTTGTTGTTTCGCAGGATGCAAGTGTTCTTTTGAAGAATTTCCCTCCCTCCAGAATGGGTCCCCGTCACAGAGAAATATAACCTTTTTGTAAGGTTCCTAGGAGGATTCAGGGCATTTTATTTCTTTTTAAGAGAGGGAATTCTTTCGTCAGCTAAAGTAATCCGAAAGTAAGCCTTCTTTGCCTTGCGTATTCTCCTGACCGCTGTTAGTATTAACAGTTCCAGGGTTTTGCAGCTAACAAACCTGCTCAGCGCTTCCTTCGCATGACAAATGCCAGCTTTGCTGTTTGGAGGGATGCAGCAGCCTTGAGCACACCACGGCCCGAACCCGGTGGGCGCCTTGCGCATGCGCTGCCTTGATTCCTTTTAAAAAAGGAAAACTTGAAAGAAGTTGCCTAACAGAGAGAGATGACAAAAAGTTGGCTTTAGCTGCCAGGAATATTGTCAATAGAGAATACATTTGACTACATGAAGGGGGAGAGAGAGAAAGGAAGAAAATAATTTAAGAAATAATAGAATTCAAGAAAAAGAAATGAAGGAAAACATTTTTGCTGGTCTGTAAAAGACAAAAACTGGCCCATAAAGGAAAAGAAGGCTAACAGTACATGCTAATTAAAGAATACAATTCTATGGTCTATAATGATTGAGCGAAGACATGTACTTATTACACTTGACTGTCAACAAGGGAAGGAATGTCCCCTCAGACAACATGGTGAGAGACGTGTGGGCATTATTAGTGGCCCTTTTATAGACATTGCCTTTTCTTTCTCAATGCTGGCAAACCATTTTGGAGGGAACCATCCCCTGTTGCTTCCTATCATCGATCCCTGTGCAAGGCCCTGCATTGTGCAAGTGCATTAATTAAAGACCATTCATTTAACAAAAGCACATTGTATGTTCAGGAAGGGAAGATTAGAAATATGAAATCTGTAACCGAGACCCGTTTCCGTCACCTTACCGGGAGAAGCGGAGGGGAAGGAGGTGCAGCGTATGGTTAAACACCCTACACCTCCCGCACGGAGCGGGGCTCAACCCCGGTTGGGCTTTTTGGGCGAGAAATCCTGAAACTGATTACAATTGAAAACAACAACAACAAAAAAACGTTGTCAAGTGTCTCTGTGGGCGCCAGATTGCTCGACTCTGCTAGCCGCCTCACCAGCCGCCCGCTCCAAGTGGCTGCCCAGCCTGGAATGGCCCGGCTCGGTCTGGCCCCTCTTCCCGGGGCCAGGTCCCCCGACCCGGATCGACCGTGTCCGAGGCTGATGTGCGTGTGTACACACATCCCCGCAGACATTTGTTAAGTCAACGAGTTTTCTCCAGCTGCACGTAGAGGCACAAGCACACAGACCTACGTCCATCCGTTCCCACCCCTGCGCTGCCCAGATTTTTGCAGTCCCAAGGAAAAACCATCTGGTGCCCCAAAGCCGGTCGCGACACAAAGGTGGCTTATCGTGAGAAGGTAGAAGGAAAACACAGGGAGAAGGAGGTTATGAGGGAGTGGGGGAAGGACAGAAGACGGATTCCCAGTATCACCCAGATGACTTGCTAAGCGGCTCCAGCTCCTCTAAAATCTCTGGCCCATATGTTAGTTTATTTACACCCTTTGTCTTTTCGGGTGTCGCCTATTGAAATAATACTCCTGGGATATAAACGCAAGTAAGGTAGAGTAAACAAACAAGAGCAACGCCTCCTAAAGCGATATGTAACATTTCTGAGTTTTTAACAGAGTATGTCGTTCCCATGGTTATAATGGGGCCAGGATAGCAAATAAAGCTTTCAGTTAATGCCCTTAGATTTTTAATGCTGAATGACGCGTTGACTCCATTTTCTCGTAGATGATTTAGAGTTTTTTGCAGGATTACACTATGGGAGGAAAAGGAGAGGGAAGGACAAAAGTCACCGCAAAAGCAACCCTGTAAGAGTTAAAAAAAAAAAAAAAAAGGCACAACAGACTAAGGTGTTCCTAATGACGGCAACATCTCAGAGAAACGTCTGCAACTTCCCGTGAGGCTGACTTTATTCTCAACTTCTACATTTGGATCCACCCCGCTCCGAGCCCAGGACCACGCTGGCCCCTCTGGATCAGGCGCCGAGACCCAGTAGAGCTGCAGAGGGTGCGGGCACCAGCTCCTGTGTTTCAAAATTCGCGCATCAGCTTTGTTTTCTTCTTCGTCACAAGGCAGCCAACCCCATGGCCGGGCTGGAGCTCGCCGGTTTACAAGGAAACCTTTTTCCTAAAATAAATAGGACGCTCTAATAGACCGGCAGATTTTCTTTTTCTTCCCCCCTCGTCAATGTTACCCAGAGGATCGGCTCTATACTGCCGCAAAACCCGTCTTCGGGTCATTGCGGGTTGCCTGGACTGGGGAAGCCACGGTGGGGGGGCCAGGCTGAGCCCCTGGAAGCGGGAGCCAGGCTGAGCCCTGCGGGGCTGCGCCGCCCGCCCGGGCTGAGAGAGGCCCCTGGGACGGCGATGCTAGCGGCCAGCAGGTCCCTCTTGCCCACACTTGCCTCCCCTGCCTCGCTGCTGCCCCTAGGATACCTGCTACAGCACACCCTGAACACAGACAAAAGCGGGGACACCACCACTCCCCCATCATCCCCCCAGTTGTTTCGGGAAGATACAAAAAGTAATTAGTCTTCAACTTTTGACTAGTTCCTGGCTTAAATTATCCTCTGCCCTGGGTGGGGGCAACAATGAAGCAATGCGAGCTCCTTGATCCACCGCCTGCTCCCGCGAGCGGCCGGGAAACAGGGTGCATCTGAACTTAGGCACAACTGGGCTGCCCGCCCGCAGCCCTCCCTCTTCCCTCGTCACGGGAAGTCCCTGAGTGGGGAGTCAAAGGGAGGTTTCAAGGGGGGAGGTTTTGTTATCCCTACCTGAGGACAGATTAATCCTCGCATATGCTTGATAAAGATGAAGATCTTGCTGGGAGGAAGAGGGAAAAAACGGGTAGGAAAAGAAAGGAATCACTGAATTGTTATTGTCTAGAAAACAGGCCACCTTAAAAAACCTGTTGTAGAAATACAGAGAGTCCTTTAACTGTGAAATATCATTTCATTGTAAATAGTAAAAAAAGAGTCGGTAATCCAACTTCCGGAAACTGTTCTGAATTATTTCAGCAGACTCTTTTAAAAGAGGATTAGCAGGGCTTTAGGGGCAAAATCCTTCTGTTTTATTCAATCTCTGATTTTATGTTATAATTACTAGATGTAAAGACTCGCGAATTAGTATGCAGGCGTCGTTCAGACATTATGCAGGTGCTATTCTAATCATTCAGCTTTTTAATTAAGGAACGAGGTAAGAAAACAGAATCATAAAAACACTTTTGTGAGAGCTGAGAAAATCGTGAGCGACTGCATGAATAAAGCCTTTATACCTTATCCTGACAGGTCAGACACCAATTGCCTGACTTACGACCTTTTCTTGCTGAAACAATGGTTAACAACTTTCTCACCTTGTTCCCGTTATAGCTTTTATTCTCGCAGAGAGTTTATGGAAATGGCCCTAAAATACTTACACTAAAGAGGGAGATGCAAAAAGGTATTGCAATTTTAATTGGTCAGTGTCCCGTACAAAGATACTTTAATTCGGGTCGTTCGGGAATTGAGGGACTAGGTTTGGCACGAGGATTTGGGTAGATCGAAATGGTTTGAAGCATAAAATTCTCCTTCAGGAGAGGAGGGGACACAAACAAACAAAAAAAGCCACCCAAAGTTGCCAGAATGCCCGGACAGCCGCCGCGGCTGGGACGGCGCCGAGTCTCCCTTTGTTCAGCGCATCAGAAGGCATCGTGTTCCTTGGTCCCGCGATGCAAACTTAAAGCCTTTGTGGGGCTTTGTTATTATTATTTAATTTCTTTCCCTTGCCTTCCTGCTCTCCCCTCCTCTCCGCCCTCCCCACGCCTGGCACGACTGCATCACGTGTATTAACATATGAATGAAACAACCAGAGCCAATGCACTTAAGGTAATACCTATGCTCCGTTCTCGCCTGATTATCTTTTTATAGAAAGTTACATTAACTAATGACATTTACATAAATATGAATAATTAGTAAGGTAAGTAATTCTGCTCCAACGGGGGAAGGCGGAGTAGAGAAGAGCCTGAGACCCGAGCCAAATTTTCGTCTCCGTAGACCTGGACTCTGCTTCGCCCTGGCACTGGACAGGAGGCATGTGAGTCCTCTGCGGGGAGAAGAAGTGTGACGTTTATATTTTTCTATCTCTTATTTATTATTTTTTTTTTCCCTAATGCGAAACTTTTCTCTTGTGCCCCTCTTTTATCTCCCCTCCAGACCTCCAGTTCTGAGAGGAGTTCAGTGGCTGTAAATGATAGGTTCCCAAAAGCATCAATCCGCGGTCCTCTAATACTTGGCCGAGAACAATGCAAGTATTAGGATATCAGCAGCACTCGAAATGATCACGCGTTAAATTATTTTGCTTTCACGGATGAGGGGGCTTTTTTCCAATGTAAATCAAGCGCTTTAGTTATTAAGTCTGAACACTAATCTCCAACAACCTTTACATAATGTGGCAGAATGTGCCACACCACTTCGCACCTGCACTCTGAATAGAGCCGCCTTTTCAATGTAAGACACGCTTGTTGCCCCTGGGCTCCAAAGGAGTTGTGTGAATAAGTCAAGCTTTTTGAATACCCCTACTCGCTTTCTCTTCCTCCTTTGATCACAGAAAATGTCTTCTAATTTGTCCTTTTTCATTGTAACAACGTTTTCAAGTCTCTTTTTATTTTCCAAACCACATATTTATAAAGAACATAAATCGCCCCAGTAAACAAAAGTTCTCTCCTCGCCAACTGGCCGAGTAGCCTATGACCACTTTGTTATTCACAAGGAGAAGGGGAAAACAAAGTTCTCGCAAAGACTGTTGCTTCTCGAGTTTGTCCTAAACAAATGTTTAACTTTGGGACGGGGCACGGGGGAAGAAACATGTTTGTTTCCTTCAAAAATAAGGGCAGGTCCGTTTGCCTTGGGAATCTGCTCGCTGCTCACTCCAGGCTGGTGGCCAGCTGCATTTCAACCTTCTACCGGCGATAAATGGCGAGGAGGAGGGCAGAAGGGACCAGTATCTCTCTGAGCACTGGAGTGACTGAAGCCTCCGCCAAGTTCCTGAGCCCACCAGACAGCTCAGGGCGAAGCCAGCTGTAGCGAGCGGGTTTGCACGCATTAATTTTTAGCTGAGCTGCCTACTTTAACGACCTTCGAGGATAATGAACTCTAATTTATAAATCCGAGAAAGATGTCAAAGTTAATAGGGAGCGGAACCGCTGAAAAAAAAAACCGCTGAGCTCCGTTGTCCCCCACCCCGCCATCTCCCCGACACTATTTTTCCGCCGAGGAGTGGGGTAGCGGCTGCCCCGGCGCCGAGTGCGCGGTGCCCGGCCCAGCGGCTCCAGGCTGCCCTGCCTGCTCCGCAGCCCCGCATCAGCTGTGGGGGCAGAGGCGAGAGCCCAGCAGAGGTTCCACCCCCTGCTACCACCTCAGCCCTTTCTCAGACATCTCCGAGGTGCTTTGCCCGAGTGTCTGCTAAGGAGCAGTAGGTTAATGGCATTTTAGTGAAGTTGCTCTCTCTGCAGGCTAAGCCCAACCTAGGAGTTTCTCACTCCTCCTTCTCACAGACGGGTTTCCGGACGACTCTTTAACATCCCTATTCATTAGCACGTTAATCAAGGCTGTAATCCCAGCGAAGAGGTGCATTCCTGCTGCAGCTAAAGCCGCCTCTCGAGCGTACACCTATGTGCAGCACTGCGCAGCGCCCGCTCCCCCCTCCGACGGGTGCTTCCACCGAGAGGCTGTTTCCCTACATTACCGTAGGCTCCGGGTAAGAAAACTAACAAACCCTTCTAATACAGTTTAAAACACTTTGATGTCTTGCCAAGAAACACACTTCCTTCAAGAGACAAGTCAACATTTGTTTTTCACATTAAATGGCATTTAGTTGCCACTGAAAAAATGATGCTGAAGGACCACTTTTTAATTCGATGTATAACAACCGCGGGGGTCTAAGAGAAAATAACGGCGAAAGCTATAGACACAAATAACTAAATTACCAAAACGTTAGTATATCTCCTAGGTTCATTAATATGTAACAGACTCCCCAGTTAATCTCCAAAAGCCAGTGTTCCCCCTCTAAAATAGCACTCTGGGACGAATTGTACAGGAGATCAATCACTGCTAATGCAGTAAGGTTTACTGCAAGGGGGGGAAAAGCTATTTACACCTTCAAATAGAAGCTTTTGAGATTTAAGAGTAAGGGTCATACATCACCAAGAATAAATGATTATGAATTGGTAAACGCGCCCTCCAGCCATTAGCTATGCGACGCGATTTATCATTTCTGGGTGTTTTTCTTTTTAAAATCATCCGGCTGTTTGAAAAGAAAAGCATGACGGAGAAAAAAACACCGCGGGAAAGTTTGTTTTTGCATATACTATAAGTCATCAAAACATGGCTATTCAGAAATAAACGGGGTCACTTATGAACTACTTAACGAGAGACAATAAAGCCCTTTCATTGTACGCTTTTATGACTCAGGGATCGGTGGGCTTCTCCCAGCCCAGCCTCCGGCCGTCTCTGCCTTTTTTTCCTCCTCTCGTTTTAAGTTACAGACCCGCGAGTGTTGTAAGAAATCATTTAAGCCCTAAAAAANAAAAAAAAAAAAAAAAAAAAAAAAAGGTTGTCAGTGTCTTTCCGTCACCTGGCCTATATTTACCTTAAACTACAGGAAACATTTTGCCAGTTTTGAACAATTGCCAGTCTTTACCCAAGATGGACAGAAACAGCCGTGTGGGGATTGGACGGGGAGGACCTGCCTTGGCAGTAGATGTGGGGTGGTGGAACAGGAGACATCTTGTTCCTTGTCTCCATCAGAAAAAAAAAAAAATAGGGATGAGGGCTAGTTTGGGTGGAAAACCTCGCAGCCCAGGTCCGTGGAAGCCAGCTCAGCCCTTCTGGCGATATCTAGATATTCTTGTGTAAGCGTAGTTGACTTTGTATTTTTTTTAAACCATTATCTTTGAAACTGTTTCGCAACGCCAAGTAAACCTTTTTCCACTTAGACTGCTCAGGGCGGCGGGAATGTTGTTCATCAAATGAAATAATTTGTAATAAAACACATACTCCAGAGATGGGAAAGAATGACAGCGTGCTACCGAAGGGCGGGGAGAGGAGAGCTGGCGGCTCCCCGTCTCGGCTGCTGGGGGGCCGGGATGGCGATTCCCAAGGCTGGGCAGCGCGGCCGCCGGCCGTGCCCTACAGCCCCAGGCTTGGGGCAGGCACCGGCATCTGCGTAGAGGGAGACAGCCGGGACACCCGACGGGGACGGGGAGCACAAGAAACGAGGTTCTGGGGGGGAAATCACCTGCCATCTCATCGCAACCTCTTTCACTCCATAAACAGCTAAGCGCCAGGCCAGGGGTGAAGTACTGGCTGTGCACAGGGGAGACCGTAGAGGGCCACCTCTCTGGAACACACTTTGGACGTGGCCCTCAGAAACACTGGACAGATCCTGCAGGCCTCTCCGACAGGTGTGTTCGGACCTCCGCTAGGGAGGACCTCCGGGGGAAATATAGGGTTCCCTAAACTCTTACATCCCGCTGCCCCGATATGTCGAGTTTCAATTGTGATAAGTGCCTGTTTTCTTAGCGTAAGAGATTTAGTATGTCTGGTGAAAGGGTCTGTGGCAGTAAGGCTCGCAGCGGGTAACCAGCTCTGCTAGGAGGCTTTTTAGTCCCACTTCTAACACTCCTAACATATTTGCAAGATTTGGGAATAAAGCGACTTGGTTTTAGTCTCGAGGACGAGCTGAGTTTTCTGGTTTGTTTTACAAGCTCGTTACAAGGCACATTTGGCCAACGGGCACTGTTTTATGTAAAGACAAAGACACAGAGCCCATTCTGGGAAATGCGGGGCTTTTAGAAAGCTCCTTGGCTTATTGTCTACTGGATGGCTTTGGGAAATTACGCTCAAACACAAAACCCAAAACCAAGGCAGTTGCACGCTATGGGCTGCTGACCCTCCGCGTGCAAATACCTTGTTGGAGGAACGTGGAGACATTTATCGGGGGATGCTGTCCCCTCATCTTCTGGGCACCTCCCTGCTCTCCACGGTAAGCACCGAAGTGCTCCTGCGCCAGCCGCGGAGAGCCGGGGGATGGGGGGAGGTGGCTCAGGACCCTATCCGGGAAGCCACCCTGTGCCCCTCGCCCACCAAAACAGTAGCCACCTCGCCGTGGACTTCACTGGGGCGTGAAGCAAGTAGGCGCTGTGCAGAGAAGCGGGGGAACTGTGGAAACCTTCCCCGGGTTCAGCCGGTGGGATGAGGAGAAGGCAGGCAGCGGCCGGCACCGCCCGGGCCTGCCCACGCCCCTGGCCCCGTGCAGCCTCCTCTGCCCACGCCGAACAGCGCCTGCTGCCCCCTCTCTCTCTCCGAGAAGTGGTAATAAACTCGAAATCCGTCTTTGTCACAGGAGAGCAAAGTGAGGCCGTTCCCTGTCTCCCCGGGGTCCCCATCAGAACGTCCGCTTCTTGGTCCACCAAAAAGGACTGGGGTGCAAGACATTTTGCTCAGAAATCCTCTCTTCTTTTAGAAACTTATCTCGCAACGCAGATGAAGGAAAAAAAAATATATTCTGAGATGATCTAGTTCTTTGGAATAGATGAAATTGTTTCCTTGAATGTCTAATGTTGCAATTCCACTTCGAAGTACACCCATTTCCTCTTTATTACATCACTCTGCATTTTATTTCTATGATTTTATGTTTTACTGCTGTTCCTGCAAAAGTATATTTTCAGCATTAGAGGAAGTCTCTAAAGATCCATAAGATTATTATTTATCTGACTTTCTGTCTCCAAGTGCTGTATACATTATATAATTGCCTTAAAATGTTTTCATAAATTACATTCAGAAATGTGTCATAGTAAATTACCTTTGTAATAAAATGTAAAAAATGCAAATGGCTGTTGTCTTTATTACGTTTTAAACCATTGGTTTATCTGCACTATTTCACTTGTCAGTTGCACAATATGTTGTATAAAGGGAAAGCACAGTTTGATAACAGATAGATGGAACCTCGTGTGTAATCTAGCAGGCACGTACAGTTTGGGTCATTTCCTTATCTCCCGCAGAAAAGACATTATCCCCCTCATATTTACATACTTTTCAATATTTGTCAAACAATCATAAATTATAAATTAATGAAATGTTCGACAGTCTTCAGAGATCAGGCTAATGAAGACATTTACCTTTTTGGTGATTTGGATTCTCATCTTTGTAAGTTTAATGACATTTAGACTCTCACGGTTTATTAGGCTTTATTAGATTTGTCCTTCACTCCTGCTGTCATTCAGATGTCTCTGCATAAACATCACCTGCTTCAGGTACAAGAACAAATCGTCTTTTCCCAGAAAGCCTCTGGAGCAGCAGCGACACCACGCCTGGGCGCGGAGCGGGGCGCGGAGCAGGGGGCCGGAGGCTGGCACAGGCCGCGCGGTGCTGTCCTCGCCCGGCGTCACGGGCTGCTCACCACCTCGGCAGGGCTGGCAGCCTACTCTCCTGCCAGCCCCGGGGGCCAGGAGTTGCTAAACGCCCTCCCAAGCCGGGGAGCCCATCTGCCTTTGGTTACGCCGGAGTCCGCGCCCAGCCCGCAGACAGGCACACCCAGCCCTGCCCCTCGAGGCCACCCCTGTCGGGCTCCCGAGCGACGCCTGAGCGTACCAGTGTCATGCATCAGCTCTTAGCACGTTGTTTGTTCTTTTCTTGTGCTCGTTTCGGGCTGCGCCTGGTGCCGCAGAGCGCTGGGCCGGCGGCGGTGCCCGGCCGGGCGGGCAGCCCGGCCCTGCTCGGCGTCGCGCAGGGAACTCTTTCTGATGGATGGTACCTGCCTCCCCAATGTGATTAGTCTGCAGAAATTAGGTTGTCCCCAGAAAGGTCGGCAGTCGTCCTCCTCTACCTTTGCCTGGAAAGGCACACGCTGAATCCCACCGGCCAGACCCTGGCGCCATCTTTCCGGGAACAAAGACCCGGGGCTCCCCAGCCCCGTTGCCGCCCTGTAATCGAGTTTCCTAATTGCATTACTCCGCTGGCAAATGGCAGGAGCGTGTGTTGGGGCTCACTGCCCCCCGCCTCTCCGCACGCCGTCGTCCCCAGGGACCTGCCGAGTGGCCCGACGGCTGGCCGGGCCCCGCGCTCCTCCCGGCCCCGGGAGTGGGCAGCGAGGTTGGGCGCTGCCTCACAATCTCTGCGCTCCATCAGAGATCGGGTCTAAACCTCGCGCCACGAACCTCGAACATTATTTGCAGAGGCTTCCAAATATTTCCAAACAACGCTTTTTAAAAACACAACAGAGAGTTATTAAAGCGCTTGTTGGTAAAGTGAGCATGTGTTCTGCAATCATCAAAAATTGATATGTACCACCAGTAAAGTAATTATGCACCATCCTGAGGATACGAGAACAGTACATTGTTAATCCACTTGCACACCCGTTGACTTGCAGCATCAGGCTGCAAATAGCTTAATTAAGTCATACACGTGGCATATAACCATATTGTTACATTGCATTATGCACACTATATCTCAATTTATTGGGACAATTAATGCCAGTGATAGACCTCGGGCGAAAAATATTAACCACAAAGCACTAAAGTTGCATTCTGGTGACATTTGCAGTACGGGAAGTAAACACTGAAACAAGGCACAGCCTTCGAGAACTGCGAGAACTGCCGGGGACACCTCTGCCCCCAAGCCCGTACTTAGCAGGCACTTCAGGCAGCTGGAGGGAAAGAGTTCCACATTTCTCCGTTCGTTGGCTGAGTCCTGACTTGCGAAAACACTCGGAGGATCAAAACCGAAAAAACCTTATTCTTCTTTACTTCGGGGAAGTTCGGGTTGGTTGGGAGCTCCAGGATCGGTCCTCAGAAGGTGTGAAGTCCAGAGCAAGGGGCCTCAGAACGAGGGCGAATTTCCCCGCGGAGCAGAGGAACTGTAACATAGCGGGGCGGGGTCTGAGCATCAGCGTTTCACGGGCAACCTAGAGCTGGGAGGACACGTCAGACCGTCTAATAACTTGTACGCCGTAAACATGACCACATGTCCGTATTTCCTACAGTGAAGCGGCGAGGCTGCATCCCGGGACGCGACTCTGGGCTGCCTCCGGGCCCACCGCGCCCAGAGCGGGGCAGAGCCGTCCCGGTGGGCCCGAATCCCGATGGAGTCGGGTCACAACGTCAGTGTGTCAGTCAGTGGCCAGAATGGGGAAGCCCAGCTGATGACCAAGGTGGAGACGCCCAGCCCAGCCGGCAGTGCTCAGGTCCCCGCCCCTGATCAAGCCGCCCCCTCACCCTCTCCAAACTGCGGGGCTCCCCCGCGTCGTCGTCCCTCGAGGGACCCGGAGGGTGAAGGTAACACCAAAAGCGCTCAGAGCATCACGTATTCCCTGGCGATCTCCAAGCGCTCAGTACGGGCTTCACAGCCAGGGCTGAGCAGCGTTGGGGGAGGCAGTGGGTCTTGTCCCACTCAGAGGGAAGCGCTGGGGAGGAAGCGCCAAGGGGGCAGCTCCGAGGGGCAGCGGGGCTCTGTCGTGACTGACTTTGTCCAGATCATTTGGGCAAGCAGGGGCAGGTACACTTCTGGCAGCACGCAACTGGGTCGTACCCCTTTATCCTCTGAATTATCCTCTTTTCTGTAAAACCGCTCAGAATCTATATTATTTTATGGGCAACAAAATATTCCTACACCAAAACCAAAACTTCTTTGCTTGACCAATTTAACTGCTTCCTCCAAATTTTCTAAACGACCCTCGATGGTGTGCTGTCCTTCCCAGAGGAGTGAAGCCTTTTCAAATTTCCCTAGCCTGCGTTCTTTGGGAATTCAAGGGGCTATTTCTAACCTCTCGAGGTCTTTGATTTAACGGATTTCTCAAGCGTTTTGGGGAAAAGACGTCTAGAAGGTCACCAGGATTCCCCCAGACGTCTCTCTTGCCCACGTCGAGGTGACCCATGAATCACAGCCACGGCTGGAAGCAGGAACACAAGTTAGACCCATGCGCTGGGCAGCAGCGGGGGCTGCCGACGGTCAGGGGTTGCTAAGTGGGACACAGGTGTCCACTCACACCTCGGTGCCCGGGGCTCCTCAGCTCCCCACACACACGAATGGGGAGCTGCTTTGTCCAAAGTTTTTTACTGACAACTTTTTACACTTATTTCAGCGCTTCTCGCAAGCCACTGCGCCAGCGGGGAAACGACCGTAAACTGGTTTCTGCTCCTGACCACTGTCGTGACTGGTGCCGTGTTCACCCCGGCAGCCACTGTCGGGGAGCCATTCCCTGAGGTCGTTAGGCATTAGGAAACTCCGCACAAAATTTTCTCTTTGAAAGGGGACAGCGTCCAGTGCGCTACTCGCCCACTCAGATACACACGCAAAACCACGCTATTTCCTCCGCTCCGTAGTTGGCTTTTAGCAGAATTGGGCGTTATTCTCCTTTTCGTTTAACTATTTTTCTTTTAATCCTTTACCAGTGAAGCCAGATATTAAGAGTTCAAATCCCCACTGCCGTGGGGAAACAGCCGGCTCCCGGGGATAACCCACGGCTCCCGGGCACTGCCCGTAGCATTCCCCGCCCGCAGATTGGACCACAGGCAGGACCTTCGGCCCCCCTCGGTGCCCTGGCAGCATCTGCCGCCTCCATGCGTGGACCTGGTGGCTCCCTCGTGGCGGAGGGCCCCGCAGCCGCCCCTCGGGGACTCGCGCTCCGGCGGCCGCGCTACCTGTGCGAGTGGCGGGGGCTCCCCGGCCGTCGAGGCACAGGTGGCTGCGGGCACCGGGGTGCGTCGGCCCCGGCCTCTCCGTCCGCCGTCTGTGCTGCCCGGCTGGGTCCGGTGCGCCGGGTCCCGGTGCCGCGGCGCAGGGACAGAAGTAAAGGGGGAGGGGGGGTGTCGGCTCGGCGTTAGGCACTTGCGGACGGCTGCAGTTCCCCTCCCAGGGGGAGACGAGGACACTTGTTCTGCAGCATGGGAGAATTATGGAAGAAGGGGCAAAAGGCGAGAGGAGCCAGAGCGGGACGGGCAGGGCTAGCAGGGAGATTTTAGTCCGCACTGTTCCCGCAGATTATTGTCACTCCTGCACAGCCAGAATTATCTCCTTCGGTCCAGCCGCACCGGAAACTCTGTCCTGTTACTGTAGCAGGTGGGCACAGCCTCGGACCCAGGCTAAGGCGCCACATCTCTGCCCTCGCTTACAGCCAGGACAATTTTCTGGAAGCCAATGGCAGTCTCTGAGTACCACTGAAATCACAAGAATTGCAAAACTGATTACGCCAGAGGAGATTAGAGTTTACTAGTGGTTTTAGGTCTGCTTGTGGGTGTTTCCCAGCAATAAACAAAGCCCACACCGAATTCAACCCCCTGCTCCACACATTCGCTAGCCTGTGGTATTTATTTTTGTTATAATTATTAATCGCAGTTATTATTTAGATCTATTTATTACTCAGAAGAAGGACAGGAGCTGATTCACAGCACAGCCTTCAGCTGCAGTCCCTGCAGTCCCTTAGACTTGTCCTTTCTGGTTACGGCCGGGAAGCCCTCCCTGGAGACGAGACATGAGGTGCTGGTAAATTAAAAAGTAACACCTTGCCCAGGGGCTATGAATGCTGTGTCTTTTTTTAAACTGATAGAAAAAATATATTTAAAAAAAAAGAAAAAGAAAAAAAATCTTGCCTTGACGAGAAAAGAAAAACCGTGACATAAGAATTGCAAAAATTCACTTTTGTTTATTTGTTTG
>VYXC01008640.1:1464338-1520582 GCA_013397175.1 Platysteira castanea
AGTTTTTAAAGTATCACGACGAGGAACAAGTGTGTAAGTCCTCACACATACTTCAGTCAGAGATTCATGAGCTTCCGAGAGCCTTGATGGCTTATTTATGTGTCAGCAAATTCTGCAGCTTAAATGGGTTTGAAAAAACAGATCTGGGGTTAGTTGGAGTCCCGCAGACATGGCTTTAAATGTGCGGGGCGGGCAGGGGATTCCGCTCGGGCCAGAGAAAGGAAATGAAAAGATCAAGAAGCAACGAGCCGGTTTCTTTTTATCCCAAGTCTGGAGAATAAACACAGGCCAGGTTGTTTTCTGCCGAGCCCTGCTCACACAGGGACTGATGTGAACGCGTCAGGGTGGTGTTGGGAACACCCCGTTCGGTAACAGAATGCAGTCTTCCTGGCGGGCGAGTTGAGGTGCCAGGGCTGAGCTGTCCCGGCCGTGGGAGCCGGGCTGTGTCTCGGCACTCTCATGCAGGTGATTTTCTCCCTTGGGTGATCAGATATCTTCGTGTGAGAACACATCACTTTCTCCTGCCACCGCTTTCCCAGGAAAGGATGCATGTTTAGGGAATGATGTCTTACTTCTTAGCCAAAGCCTTGGCATCACCATCTTGAACTCATCTTTAGTTCTGCTCTTGTATTTCTTGGTTTAATGTCACCAGAGGAAAAAAAAATAGTTAAAAGGGTCCGAGGTTGGGGGGAATGTAGCCAAGCCAGGATCAGCAACAGAGTCCCAAGAGCACGCATTTCTCCCTAATTCTACTCATCTTCTATGTCCAACATGGAGATTTGCACGCCTTTCCCGAGAAACCTTCTCGGAGACAACTTTTGTTAAACCAGAGCTGACAGGGAAACCTCAGGAGAAGCAATGCAACGTGATTCCCAGGGACAACACGTGTTGCCCAATGTTTCCCAAATTGTCCGCAATACAGGCAGAGTATCTGTGGAGAGTGCCTTTGCAGTCCCCTGAGAAAGTGATAGCTCTTGTGCGCTTTTGATCCTGGACTCTGGTTTAGTCAAGTTTCTGTTTGAAAAAGACAAATGCGAAAGTTTGAATTTTATGACTTCGGGATTTGAATATGAATCTTTAGTCCGGGCACAAGAACACACCAATCCACTGCAAATCAGAGGCAAAATCATTAAAGCCTGTCATTGGGGTTGTTGTTCTGTCTTTGAAGCGGAGTCCAAGAGTAAACTTTTCTGATGAATCGAAGTCGTTAAATTTTAGTGCAGATGAATTATGGTTTAGCTTCTAAAATAGTACAAATGTTTAATAAAAATCATCTCATCTGTGGCCTTTTAGAATAGCCTTGTTTCACCAGCGAAAATTCAATTTGAGGCATCTCACCCTTTTCTAAATGTCATCTTCCCAGCAAACTCCATTTATTAATATTATCAAATTTTCTCTTTCAAGTATGTCACTCTCATGATTTTAGGAGACTCTTTTTCTTAAAGATTTCACAATCGGAAAAAGCCGACTCGAGTCACACTGCTGCGTGATTTCGGAAGCGTGGACAAACAGCCCCGCGGGCGTATGCATCGCGCTAAAAGCTCTTCGAAGGGGCACGCGGGGCCCGGTCCCGCCGGCCCGGCCGGCTGCGGGTGCCGGACGGTCGCAGGACCAGGGGCGAGCCGCGGGTGCGCTGCTCCGCGACCTCTGCCGCGGCGTCGGGCGGCTCTCGGGGGCTGCGGGTGCGTGTGCGTCGGGCTCCGCTCCCACCCGTGCCCAGCTCTCCCGGGCGCGGCCGGCCCGGGCCGAGACACCTTCCCCGCTCCCCCTGCCCTCCCGCGGCAGCCGCAGCGCTGGAGTGGGTAGTGCGTACATCGACATGAACTTCAGTGAAACCAGATGCCAGGGTGTAAATTAATACTGGTGTTTTGCAGATTCTATAACCATTAAAGCATCAAATTAATTAAGTTCTGCGGCTTTCTTTAAGTCGAATGCTTTCGCTTTATTCCCATCGATGGGAGGCGGGTCAGTGCACTCGGGCACAGGGATCAGATACTTTCCAGAAGTTTATCTGCACATCAGAACACGTTCTGAACCGATTCCAGGAGCACTTAGCTTCTCATCCATGAAGACTGCAAGCTTTGGAGAATACAGTATAAATAGCGCTGGCCAGACTGTATTTGCAGCAGAGCAGACCCCAGCCCTCTCAAACTGGCCATTTGAATGAGGGTTTGGGTTTTTTTTTTTAGAGGCTCTTTCCCATAACCCCGCCCCGCCACAGCTAGGTAAAGTCAACAGGCAGAGTCTAAATTACAAGCGTTTTAATTGGAGAGGGATTGACTGGGGACCTCTTTAGTTCATCTCCTTGCAAACAAAAATTTAAAAAGTTTCCTAGAGCACGGGAAAACCCTGATGACCTTACAATTCACCCCGCACATTAAAACAATGGCTGCACGGCTGCCTGCCTGAGAAGAAAAAGCAATAGACTTCAGCGGAAATTGAAACAAGGACATTTCTGCTCAGAATGGATTTGGTCTGGTACATCTTTTGGATCAGATCAAGACGACTGGGTTTGATTTTGCTTGGCTTTACAGGGAACACGGGAAAGAAAACCGCACCAAAATGGGGCCCAGGGTTTCAGAAGTGATCATCTCTTCTCTCTGCGCCAGCGCGGTACCTTACGCTAAGCAGAGAAGGCAGGTACAGCTGAGCCTGCTCCAGGCTTTTGCAGCACATGGCAATATCAGAGGAGGAGGAGGAGGTCTCTGAACGGGCTGCGAATCTCTTTGCAGAAAGAAGTGCGTTCACCACCCCCCGGCTCCCTAGAGCCACGAGCGGACTCTGTGTCCCGACCCCTCTTCCTCTCCCTCCCGCGGAGCTTCAAAGATTGTCCTTCTGCACGGGTTTCCGCCATCTCTGGCCACTTGCTCACCCTGAAATAGCAATCCCATCTGGCACAGGGGATCTCGCCGAGAGGTTTGCCCCTCTTCCTCGGGGAGCTGCGCCCTGCACAGTGGCATTACCAGGGGAGAACAAACCAGCAAACTTCCAGAGCCCTTTAGGGGACACACTGGCAGGTTAATAGGCAAGCGAGAGGCGCGGGCAGGGTTTCCCTGGCTACTGGGGGTCGCAAGGAGGGGGGGCCCCTTTTCAACAGACTTTCAGGGAAACCACCGGAGCAGGGAGAAACTTGCTGTGTAGGACTCCTCAGTACTGAGCAGCTGCGTGCAGCTTCGTTTGAGCAGCAGTAATGAACGTGCAGCAATTTAGTCTGTATTTCTCCCATGTTTAATCCCACGATTAACCCCGCGTGCCTCTCCTCGCGCGCCTTCCCCCCCCTCGTTGTCATTCAGTTAATAAAAGGAAAAAAGAAAAAGAGAAGATAACTCCCAGAGGCCTTTGGAGAGCTGAGCGCATCCCGGGGCTGGTGTTGGGCACAGCTCTGCGCGCCGCACTGCTCGCCTGGGGCCGACCTTGCGCGCCGCCTCTCACCTCCACTTCGACATTATGTTTGTCGCGACACGAATCGGGCCCCGCCAGCGCCACACCCGACTGCGGGTCCAGTGTGGGGGGCGATTGCTCCGGCTCAGAGAAATTCCTCCGGCATCCTCGTTAAGGTGGAAAGGTTTTTGGCTTTCCGTGGCCAGATCACGGGGTTGGGCTCGGCCGAGCTCACCAAGACCTCAGGAGTGTAAATATTGCAGTCTTTCCTATGAAAAAAACCCCAAAATCCGAACACCAAAACAGTCCTGGCCGGGATAAGACCCCTCGCAGGAGTTTGCTGACCCCATCCAGTCCCTCCCCGCCACCACACCCCCTCACTCAGGGACATCGGGGGGTTCTGACAGTAAAGGAAAATGACTTCATTGCCAAGAGTCACATATATAGTCGCAAAGTGCTGTAAATATTTTCGTTGCACTAAAAAAAAAAAAAACCAAGAAAACAAAACTCGATTAAAGGATACAGTTTATTGGAATAATTCGAGTGCCTTTCAAAGGAATCAAATACCCAGAGTTACTCAATATTCAGACACTCGAGGCTACAAAGCGAGGTGCAAACAAAGCCTTTTGCAGCAGAATAGCAGTAATGTGCGGCACCTGAAGTAAGTCACTGCTGGGGAGCTGTGTCAGACACTACTAATTAACCTACTTTTCAACTGAGTTGATGTCAACTTTTTGTAAGCGAGGAGAGACGTGCTCTTCCGTGGAAGATGGACCGAGCCCATCGCGGTTCTTCGGCGTATCCCCGACCCCGTCGATGCCCCCCCGGCCCCGTCAGGCACCCCCTCATTCTGCGGGACTGAGCAGCATCAGTCAGACAAAGCTACGCGGCGTTTGATTTGTGATTTTTCGTGGGGTTTGGAGCGCGCCGCGCAGCTCCGGCTGCAATCGCTCTTTCCCCAGGACTGACCCTCTGCCTCCTCGGCGCCACAGGGCAGTGGGCAGCCGTGGATGACAGGGGACAGGCTTCCCCCCCCCCCCCCCCCAACCTCGGACTTCCAGTAAAGAAGTCGTTCTCCGCATGGGAAAGCTGCTCCTCGCTCGAGGGATGTAATGCGCTGCTGTTTTGCTTTAAGAAACTCAGAGCAGGAAGACAAAATTAAATTGACCTCTACACATCCATGGGGGCATCTGAGGGATTCTTTAGCTCAGCAACACGAAAATCTCCTAAGTAGTGCCTAAAGTATCCCTCCAAATCTCTAAATTTCTCATACAGCCGAAAATAAAAAAAGGAAGATCTAGTCTTTCTCTCTCCCGTATCTTGCCTAAAGCACCAGCAAAACAAACTACCGTACCTCATCTGAATTTACACAGCCCTTTAACTAGGTACAGATGAGTCAGTTTATATCACCTGTGGATCTGGTCCATGGCTATATACACGAGAGAGCACTACCCCCTCCCCTTTTGTGTTTTTTTTTTTCTTTTGAATGCTTCTGCTAAGAGAAAGAAGGAGACCTAGTAGGCTACTGGTAGGTAATTTATACCTGGGTTTTATATGTAAAGGAAAATGAAGAAATTGTAGGTCTAGAGCATGATTTGTGAGGAGAGATGGCAGAGAAAAGATGTAGTGTAGAAAGGACAAGGCTTAGAAGAACTGAGTACAGAGAAAGTTGTTGGCGAGGAAAAGGCCTGAACAAGGACTGAATGCTTGCTTGCTCCACAGTAGACAGCAGAAGAGAGTGGGCTTAAATTGTTGCAAAGGTACACAGGTACCTTTGAGGTAGAGGTGGATTGAAGCCTCCAGCTGTAAGGACAGCTGAGTGTTGGAACTGACCTAAGGAGCTTTTGGAGCATTCATCCATGGTAGAGAAGCCGGACAAGCCTCTGCTAGGGATGACATGAGTGTGAAGATTCTGCCTTTGAGGAAAAATTCGTCAATCTCTCTAGCTCTACCTGTTATATTTTAGATAAGAGAAATGACAGAAGAAATGATAGATTTGGCACTGAAAAAATAAAATAAACTCAGTCTTGTAGCATCACTATGCTAAACGGGAAGAGTTTTAAACTGCTTAAAGATCCTCTGACATTGCTTCCAGCAAGTGGGACAAGCTTTGAGGACACTAAGGCGGGTTTTGGTAGTAAAGGATTAGTGTTGTATAGTATTAGCATGGTATCTTAGGTATTTAATTATGTAATTACCATATTAAAAGAGAAAGGGCAAGCCAAGTGAAAATGTGAACTTTGTAGTATGAGACGACTGGGTATTGCAGCTCCATCCAGGAGCTGGACTTGTTAGGTCCCCAACTAATGTGTGAATTGCTGAAGTTTTTTTGCACCATGTGCTGAGTTTGCAGGGACATTCTTAACTTAAGAAACCCTTTTACTGTGTAGGTGACCACTTTTCCAAAAGAAGTAAGGATCTGACTTTTAAAATCAGCATGAGTGCTAACAGCCCTGAATGTCAATGTAAGTATTTAATTTGAATTTTCCAGGCCTCTAATTCTTCTTCCCACCAGATCACTAGGAATGAGACTCAGCACATGTCCAAATGCTGAAAATGTGGCTGATTTTATACTTGTATTTCTCTGAAATCAAACAGGCAACTTTTTCTTAACTGGGACCTGAAAAAAAAATATGTTATCCTGAAGTCTGAGTTCTCAATGTATTGAAGGAAGTGTGCAAAGAGTGGTGAAAAATATGGAGGGAGCAATTTCTAATGGGAAACAGAACACAATTTTATAGTGCTCTTCCCTGGAATTTAGTTGTCATCCAAGTGTTTCCCATGAACAATAACATTCCAGATATATCCACCTGGTAGCAATGGGGCCAGCTTTGGAGTTTTAAATGGCTTTTTTTAAGCATATACGAACCTGAAAACATACTTTCTACTGGGAGACAAGCTGTTTGGTGAAGAACTCCCACTCTTTCCTCTGCTTTGATATAAAAGTTCTCTTTTCATTTACTAGCATACTTATGGAAATAATTTGCAAACATATTGTATCTCTTAAGTTTGAGATATTATGCCATTTGTTCTTATGCAGACTGCAAAGTGAAGGCATTGTGGGGGTCCTGCTTAAACAGTGGATGTGAAGAAAGCTTCATGTATTTCATGGGTTGGTGGGTAGGGATTGTGCTACAGCATTTCACCTCCTGCTTGTTGAACAAATGTGTATTAACTTTTCACTTTTCATTTAAAAGAAATAGCAAAAAGTTGAGTCTAGCACCCTTAGTCACAGAGATTGCTATATAAAAATAATTTCCAGACCTAAACTAATGCATTATTTGAGGGAAGTTGAAATAAACTGTTGGTGTGAATAATCCTATCTATTTTAACAGATTGCTAATTCAGAAGCAAAAACTAAATTGGGAAGAATGCTGTATTAAATAAATACCATATGCATGACTCATCAGCATGTCTCTTTTCATGTTTAATTATACCTAGGCTTCAAGGCCTATTGTTTACCTTAAAATAGAAAGGAACGCCCATTTTTTAAAAACAAAATGCAGTAAAATTTAGGGATTTCAGTCCCAATTGCTCTATCAAAGTAGCTAGGACACTAGCTACAAGACAGAAAGAATAAACTTTACAGGTGATAATTTAATTTTGCAAAGTTTGCCATGCATCTGCTTTGAGAAGATAAACACAAGCACAAGAGCAGTGCACCAGTTACAACGCCAGACAGTCGTTTGTATTGAATAGGTCATTTAGAATGGAGTTCTGGCAAGTGTGAATGTCTGCCGTGCTGCTTACAGCTCCTCTTGGGCACAATAAGATTTGTGAAAGTGTTTTCTACTTGGTGTTTCTTGAACAAACATTTTCTTTGGAGGAGTCAGGGATCTGTGTCTTTTTCTTGTTTGTTCTCCCTGAGCACAAATGACAACATAATTATTGCATGCAAGGTAGTGGTGGTGTTGAGGGACTTTCAGCATACTTATGATTTTATCTAAATTCTTTTTCTTCCTCTGACTAAAATTTTTCAGAAATGTATTAATTGTCTTATAGCTTATACAAACCTTACAGTTTATGAAATTATTATTATTATTATAGATGTTGGATAGTGATATTTTAACTTTCATATACCAAAACCTTGTTCTCTTGTTGATCTTATGAAATCTCATAGCTTTCTGTGTAGGAAACAGGCTTGCAATTTGGATTTTATCTGTACAGATACCCACAGGAAAGGGCTCCTTTTTTTTTTTTTTAATTTGATTTGGTGGATAAGTAGCCCTATATGATAATAAAGAGGACAATCTGGTGTGTTGTTACTTGTGCAAAAAATGGCCGAATAAACTGTGATATAGGATGGTACTTCATGTAGCTGGGAGTAGGATTTCTTAACACCTTTTCTATCATAAATTATTTAATGAGATTATCTGAACATGTTCACTGCTGAAATAAAAGAAGGTAAATCATGGGAATCTGAAGATGTATGAAGGGGAAGCTTCCTTTCTGTGTTCAATCTTAAAGTTGCAGAGGCCTCTGATTAGAAAGACTGTGCAGCAAAGACCTCTCTTCTACTGCAGTGCAATGTGACCCTGAGGTGCTGCAGGAAGCTGGGGCAAAACCTTGGCTACACAGGTGGGGTGGCTGAGGGTGGCCTAAACCTGAGCTCTCCAGACCTACTGTAACAGCAGTGGTAAATATGCCCAGTGTTTCTCGTATCCTTTGAGTCACGAGGCAGCAGAAGCAGATGTCCAACCTAGGTGGCAAATATTCTACTTGGTGCTCCCTGATCATCCAGAGAGCAGCCATGGCTGGTGAGTGCCAGGATGAAAACAGAGGAAAGAAGATGGGACAGGGCTCATGCTTGAGCCTTGCCCTAACTTGGTCACCATGAGGACCATGGCATAGGCTGCCAGCTGGATCTTGGGCATTCTTCTGAATTCAATTGACTGAGAGCAGCAGCTTGGCCTTTCCAGGCTTTTCTCCTAACTCCAAGGCTGTTTAGTAAAGAACTGGTAACCTCTTCTGACAGTATAGTTCAGAACATAGTGGTCAAGGACCAACGGCACGGGAGACTGCTGAGGCAAAAAAAAATCAGCAGAGTTCCTGGATCGTCCGCTTTTAGCCAATTTATGAGTCATGAGATGCAGGAATTCGGCAAAGAACTTATTATTTTTGTAATTATTGTCTCAGGTCTATGTACACTACAGATGTAACCAAAGGTAACCCTTGCAAACCCTGCAATTCCTGCAGAATCTTGTGGTGAGGTGCAGTCGTACGGATTCTGAGCTGCCGTTGGCTTCTGTGCCATGTGAAGCTGAGGTGGTTGGAAACACACAGTAGGTGCTACATCTCATTCCATTAAAGACCTGGTGACAGCTGGTGCAAACAGCCTTGCTGACACCTGCTCCGCCAGCCTTGTCCTGCAAGGGCTGGTTCACTTTGCTGTTTGATCCACATCTTGAGACAGATGGAAGTGCTGCTGGGTGAGGAGGAAAAATGGCTGGCAGCTGTGTTGTAGGAACATGGCTTTGCTGATTGCTTCCTTGAAATGCTTTCCTCCAGCAGCTGTGGCCCTGAGTACCATGGCTTAATTTCAAAGAAGCTAAGTTGTTAGTAATGTCATGCCTGGACATTTGACTGTTCTGTGGTGTTCTCTACAGCCCAGACTGGCAAGTCTGTCTTCACTCTTTGGGGCAGTGACAAAGTGAAAGGTCATTTCTAGACAGCAAGGTCCTAAAAGGATTTCATTGGGAATTCCCTTACTTCAAAAATATTGGCTGTTCAATGAATTTTTACTTGACTTATTCTTGTCCTACCTTCAATACTTTTAGGGAGAGGCGAACACACCTTTGTTCTCTAGGAAAAGGTTTCTATTAAAAAAAAAATAATTCTACTCCTCCCTCACTGTTGCTTTTCTTCAACTTTAAAGGTAATTTCCTGGTTACAGTGTCACCCTTGTCTTGGTGTGCCCTAAGATAGGTTTGCTTTGCTATGGTGAAAGACTGGGGGTTTGACTTAGTTATTTTTGCTTTGGCTTGCACAGACTTTTTTTGAGTGTTACTGACTTTATCATTTACATCAGATGGCAAACTTTTTTTCCTGAACATCAGCTGTATACACAGGCAAGGAGATAAATTTCCAGACCAAAGATTTCTGATATTCTAGGGATATTCTAGAGGCCTCTAATTTCAGATTATTGTCACACTGATGAACAACAAGGACCTTGGCAGACTTCAGATTTACGTGTAGCACAGAAAAAAAAAATTGAGCCTCTAGATATGATATGTCTGGCCTAATTCTGGTATGGTTCAATGAGCTGTGCAGTGTTCTGCTTGATTTACCTCAGTGTAAACAGTGTTTGATCTCCTCTCCCAGATTGGTCTGGTCCCCCCCCCCCAAGTAAGGAAGTCAGTGGAAGTTTTGATCCCTATAATCAGAGCAGTGGCCTGGCCTCCCACAACTTGTCTTATTTGAGGGCCTCCTCAGCCAAATCTCCTGTGTTCAATTGGATGCTGCTGCTTCCAGGATGTGCTGTTCGTGTTCATCCTGCTGTGCTGGCACTTCTCGGCAAGCCTTTAGTATGTCTGTGATGCTACGAATACCCCAAGATACATGAATAGCCTCTATCACAGTTTGCTGGAATTCCTGCTTTATTTTTAATGAGTCACACAGATCTGATAAACAAATGTTTGTTTTCATCTAGATCATAGACCTCAATGGCCCTTTTGGCTGTTTGCCTGTTTGTGTGTGCATGTAAAGTGCAGAGTTTTGTAGAATTTCAGTACTACAGGAATAAAATACCTTTCAGATGTGCTTTCCCTTAAAAAAAAATTTCTCATTTTCCAACATTATGCATAGTTATGGTATTCCAATTTAATTACATACAGAATAAATATAACGTAGACCCTAAACTGGTGAGATCGGCTTTCAATCACAGCAGGCCATAAGCTCTAGTAATTAACCATACCTCCACTAACCATCCCTGTTAATAAATCCAGGGGAAAAAAAGAACACAACAGAGGGAAAAAGGAGAAATGAAAAATACAAGATTTTATAGCAAAGGACCAAACAGAACCCTGATGGATATATTCCTCAGAAAATATACGGTCGTAAAGCGTTTGTTTTTCAAACTGTGAGGTGCCTGAAGCTGGGCATCTGGAGGCGAAGAGAGGAGGTCTTCCTTTGAAGTGGTGTGCTGGGGAGCTGAGCAGGGACATTGTGGTGACTCAGCTCCCTGTCCTTCTCCATTGGCCCTGAGCCCCTTGGGGAGCACAGAGAGGGGAGATATGGGGTACCCTCCAGCTTGGGGGATGGTGTGGGCAAACTTCTTTGTGCAGGAGCTGGCTCGAGGTGAGGTCTGGACTGCTCTGACCCAGTGTGGGAGATGGCAGCACCACTGCAAAGCCTGAGGCAAGAGACTGAGAGTGAATGTGGACTATCCTCTCCCATGTGGGTTGGTAGGGCTTCACATGGAACATTGCTGCTGCTTTTCAGTGGTGTTTGAAATTTTCCACTCTGCTTCTGATGTGGCACGTGCAGCCCTTGAAAGTTCCCAAACTAGAGTCTTAACAAAAGAGATATAAAGTCATTCTTCAGCTAAAAACAAACAAAATTAAAGACATTCTAAATGAAAGAATGGGAATTGTAGAAAGATCACCTGTTTCATTTCAGTCAGGCCCCCAGAGATATTAAACACACTTACTTCACAGACTTAATTGCCTCAGGATGAGGCAATCCTGTATATCTTTTTTAGAACCATTAATAACCTACTTCACCTGATTGCAGCAAGTATTTTATTAGAGGATTTGTCAAATGGTAAATGCAAGGACTTTATGCACAGATAAACAACAAAAATTGACCAAATTTAGCCTCCACTTACAGCTAAAGCTCATTTTTATTTTAATCTTCCATTTAATTTGGAACTTAATAGCTTTTCAAAAATTAAACCTACGTGATTTTCCTACAACACTTATTTTGATTAAATCAAATATGCTCATTTGTACAATACTCAGTGCCTTGTTATTTAGCATTGTTGAATATGTGCAGTTTTATATTTTCTCCTTTTATTCCTGACATGACATAGAAGAAATTCTTGAAAGATAATGAAAAACTAGCCATCCACAATTTATATTTGTGTTTATTTACATGTGTTTATTTGCGAGCACAGAATGCTGCCCCTCAGAAGAAGCCAAGGCGTGCACACAATTGAAATGTCTGGTTGTCTGGATGGTAGAAAGGGGTCTGTAAATTTCAGGGTGTCTCAGTGACAAGACAAAACTATGCAATGATGGTGGAAAGAGCAGGCACTGTGTTTGTGAGCCCGGGGAGGTTGCTGCTGTGTGACATCCAGCCCTCCTGGCCGTGCTGAGAAAGAGGGGAGCAAACTGGTGGGAATCCAGATGACAACAGTAAACAAAAGCAGGAAGTTAGCAAATGTCTCCTTCAATGAAAGGATGCAATAATTTGCTTTCTTTAGTATTAGAAGGAGGAGAATGAGGAGCCCCATTTGCGTTTTGGGATGGAGAGGTAATAACAAAGAAAAGGCCATCCATTGGTTAATTCTCTGTAGCTGTTATTCAAACTTGGCTGATATTTACAGGAAGATAAGATTAGGTTGGATATTAGGGAACAACTTCTGGCTGCTGGAATAGTGAAACATGGAAGATTGTCAGGGTTTGTTTAGAAATCTCCTTGGTGGAAATTTAAGAAACCAAGTCAGACCTCTGCTGTTTGGAGACAAGTCCATCCAGCTCCAGCTCTGGGCCTGAACTGGTCTGATGCTCTGCTCCTCAGCACTCTGTTCACATGGCTCTGACCTAGGGCAAGGTCAGGCAAACATGTATGCAATACAGCAGAGAGACTTTTCTGTGGAATAGCGGGAGTGAATCTGATCCTCAGTATGCAAGATGCATTTCTGGCTGGGAGTTAAGACATGGATGGAGAACGATGTCTGTCTGCCCTGCTCTACAGAGCTAACACCTCTTCTGCTGAAGCTACTTTTAACAGAGTTTTGTATTATAAATTTACATGGCTGTGTTTATCTCACTTTTCTTAAAATAAACAAACCAAAAATTTAGCATGGCTTTGGCATCACCTTCCTTAATCTCAGATTTTTAATCCAAAATACCACAGTGGTGCCTCAGAGTGGTTGTGGTTCAGCGTCTCACATCACTACCCTTTGCACAACCAGTGCATCCCTCACAGAGCTCTGCAGCCAGAAACTCCCTCTTCTGCCTTCTGATAGTGGCCATAGTGGGAAAAGTGGAAATTGAAAAGAAAAAGTGAATGGGAAATAGAGTTCCCAGAGACTATGGCATTGCCTTTTCTTAGTCTCATTATTTTGATTTCAGTTGAAATACATGTTAATTAAATTTAAAAATGTTATAAAATATAGAAACATTCCTGTGGCTATTAAAATCTATGTTCTGATATACCTGCAGATTCACAGAGAACTTTTCTGTGTACATTTGAATGGAAGCTTTAGAAGAGGTTAACACAAAGAAAGGAAATTTCCACTGCAGAAATATGATTTCCTTATGAAATACATTATGACTTACTCTGCTGTCGTGTGCTGGTGACTTAAAGAACATCGTGGAAGATAAAAGCTGATTATGAATTCTATGTTGGTGAAGATTAAAGATCCCCCTTAATTCCTGTTGAATTATTCTAAAAGGAAAATATCACGTCTCAGCAGTAGATTCTGGATATCTGCTTGCTCTTTGGCAGGGGAAGACAGAGACAAGTCTTCAACCTTGAGCTGTCCATATTCTGAGGAGAGTGCACTGACAGTTCTTCAGACAAGCTCACCCCTTTGACTAGCTGGCCAAAGAAGGGAGATATTTTCATGTACAAAATGCCCTTTAGCCCTAAGCCTCTCCTGAGGCATTGAAATCTCAATTAGAAACATAACCTCAGGCACTATTAATGCATTTGTTTTCAAACCCACCTTTGCTGTATTAAAATAAGATGGGATATGTGAACTTACACTGCAAGGAGAACATGATGAAGAGGGGAAAATCAAGCTTTATTAATATTAGCTTATCATCAGTAATAAATTTAATAGCATTCACATTTCAGTGATAAAAATCCAACTGGTTCCAGAGCAGGATAGTCCTTTATGAGTCACGTGCTGCAGGTGGTCAGTTCTGCCCTGTCTTTCTTGCAAATAGGCTTGTTCTTCATTTTCTCCAGTAAGTGTTCTTAACATGGAAGTGTTCTTGACGTTCCCTTCCTAAGGAAGTGTCTTATCTACCACACTCCCTAACTGCTGCCTGACTTGGGCCCCCTTTTGGGTTCTTTTTTACTTTCTAGTAGTTGTTCATGTTGTTTTTTAACTGGTGGCACATCTTTGTAAAAAGGATGGAGAACACAGTTCAGAAGGGTCTGTAGGGAGGTTGGTTATGTGTGCTTAGCTTACCAGGCTTCCAACTCAACATCCCTTGGTGGGTTGGATTTGAACCTGCTCTTTTTGGCTTTCTGTCCGAGTGTCTTCTAGGATGCTACCTGCTAGGAACCCCAAATAGATCCTTTCTTTAGCTGTGCGTTGAAATCAGCTTGCTGCAGTCACTGAATGTTG
Source organism: Platysteira castanea (assembly GCA_013397175.1). NCBI lineage: Eukaryota > Metazoa > Chordata > Aves > Passeriformes > Platysteira > Platysteira castanea. The sequence goes on from VYXC01008640.1 coordinate 1,478,242, forward strand.
GGGAGCGCTCAAGTCTGGTTGACCTGTGCTCTGCAAGCACCCGTCCTCCTCACAGGGAAAGGAATGACTGGTTTCGGTATGTCCACTGGACTTAAGAATAAGAGTGGTGCCAAGCTGCTTGTCATTAGACGAAAACACAAGGGATTATGTGCATGTTCAGACACAAATTTTCCAAGTAATTTATTACTTCTTTTTTTAAAGGTAAGGGAAAAAAAGTAAGCTGGAACATTTTATGGCAGTTCTGCAGAGAGTTTTTAGACTCTTGAGTTGTGGGTGTTTACATTCTGTTTAAGACTCATTTTAGGTAATTTATGTTCTGTTTGTATCTGGACCCACGGTATCAGTAAGAAGCTTATCATTTTGCAGTGACCTACTGCTCTCTGGAGACTTAGATTTCTACCAGAACATTAGTTTTGATAGAAAACTAGGTGTTTTCTGCACTTGAGACACTGGATCATAAAGTTATAGGACTGGAGAAGACCTCAAGGCGTGAGCCAATCAATCCTCCTTTCCCAACTATATCTAAACCTGAGTTTTAGTGTTGGAATGTATATAGGAGACAGCTTGGGAATGGGGAAGGAAGTCTGGAAAATAAATAGTATCAATTAATTGACAGCTTGGGAATGGGGAAAGAAATCTGGAAAATAAATAGCATCAATTGATTTCCTAGTTTAGGATCCAGGAAGGCAGAGTGATTGGGATATGAAAGCTGTAGCTTAAAATGACACTTTAATATACATTTGTGTCTCTAAGGAAGCATGCTCTCAGGAGCCTCAGCATAATACCAGTTGTGAATGATATCTCTAAGAGCATCACTGCTCCTACAATTTCACCCATCTAAGTTTTGAAGAACATCCTTCTCATGTTGTGGTTGCTGCTCAGCAGTACTGATGATAGCCTCTGTGTTATTACTTTCTATGACTTCACATAGTGTTATTTTGGCTCTGCTTCATTCTCAGACCATTTTGCAATAGCTTCAAATTTAAATAATTTTAGTCATTGCCTGGTGAAAGCCCCTCATCTTGACTGGGGCCTTCAACCCCATTTACGACTCAGCTGGTAGAATATAAGGTTTGAAGTCACCTTGGATGATGAGCTATTAGACAATGACTGGCTTCTCCTCTCAGGTGTAAAGTGCTGCATGAGCAGAACTTCATGAACTCTGTGTATGGGAAGCAGGATAAATATGGATCTGTACCCATTCTTTAGGCAGACATGGGTGGGATCCCTTTCTCTTCAAGGAGATGGAGGACAGATTTTAAAGGATGAGAAGGTAGACCAAGAAAAGTCTTCATTTAAGACTTCCTTATATGCATAACAGGGGCTTTTGTTTTCTTTTGCAAATGGTTTTGGTGTCACTGTGTGGGTGGCTTTCATGGTGCAGAGCTGGAAAAGCATTCAAAAGGAACAGGGGAGAACTAAAACAAAGTCTCAGAAGGGAGTTGCTGTTATTCAGGAAAGTAATCAAGACTACTCTTGCAGGAAAGCCAGTTTCTGCCTAAAACATTACTTCCCTTGCTTTAAAGAAGTATTGATGGTGTTCCTTGTCAACAGAAAAGATATTTATATTTCTAAAAAGAACTATTTTCCCATAAATTCTGGATAATAGAGTTCTGAAGAACTCCAAGTATGCAGGAGACCCAGATGTGCTTCTCTTGGAATGTCTTTTGAACTGGAAATTTTTCTCTATTTTAACTCTGTTTTTTTGCTTTGAGTCTAAGACATTGAGAGGTTGATAAAACCATTTTTGTCTGGATTTTTAATAACATTGTCTGAGTTTCCCATCTTTGCTGAGCAACTCATCAAAGCTTTAATCAAAAGTATTGCATTCCAAAATCTGTATTTTAGATACCTCTGGCATACAAAAGTAACCCATTAAAGTTCTTCTCCAATGTCTTAATTTATAATAATAATGAAAAGATCTTTTTAATTAATTTGGCTTGACACCTACATACCCAAAAAAGACTGAAATTATGAGACCAGGTTAGGGCAAATGAGACAATGTGGGAGACAAAATCTCAGGCAAACCTATGATTTAGTGCAGTATCCCTCCTTGTATTCCCCAAACATTGTGCTTGGAGATAGCAAAGGTTGCTACTGAATCTTGTAGTGACTTCCAACTTGTATCTCCTCTGAATCAGGAGTAGTCTATAACATAAATATACAGCACAGAACTCACCAGAATTGGAGAAATAACCCTTCACAATGAAAAAGCATCTTTGAAGATACGAACATTGCTGGTTTTGTTTCTTGGCAGGAGGCACTTGTTAGGTAATGGATTTTTTTTTTTTTGTTTGTTTGTTTTTCCATAAAGAATGCCGTAGTAGCTGAGACCTTTTTGATTTCTGCTTGGCAGAGGAAAGATGTCAATTTAGTTTTGCTTTTACAGTCATAACAACTCTTTGTCTACCTTTAGGCACTTCATACTTTGCCACGTGGCATTAGACTGGTTCAACATCACCTGGTGGAGCAACTTCGAGCCATTGAGGCATTCAGACAGGTTATCCATTTTCTGAGCAAGATTGGTTGCTATGAGCAGATGAAGTGTGTCTCTGTGTTCATCAGGCACCTGTGCTGGAAATGATATTGCTCAGGTGGTGTTCCTTGGCTCCTGAGCTATATCTGACAAGTGTTGTGTTTTCTCTTCAGTGTTGTGTTGCGACACAATGCTTAATGATTTCAGCATAATCTAGTTTTTTAAAATAGCTGTGTCAGCTCCTTTCAACTTCTTGGTTGGCTGATACTTTGTTCATGGTCTAATTCAGCTTGTTTAATCAGCACAGTGTTATCAACTGCATATTACCTGTACATCTGGAATGTACTTCTAAAAACTAATTTTCATACAATGGCACTTTCCTAGAAGACAAATGCATATAAAATCACCAAGCATCACGTATCAAAATACCTTAACATTTATTCACTGTCTTATGATAACATAGAAGAACGGAAGAGTTCAAGTGATGCTACTTAACAGAATCACCCAAAGTAAATTCTTTTCTAGACGGTATATAGTTATGTTCTGAAAGTTTTTGCCACAGGATACTAGGATGTCATAAGAGTTGAAGAGCTGATTGGACAATTTAATAGAAGAACACATTATTGAGAGCTAGAAACACTGGTTTCAGTGTTCAGGAAATGGTTCAGGAAGTCTCTGTGCAACAAATGGCTGGAATTGAGACTATTGCCATTCGTCTCCCTGAGTGTTTGGCCTCCCTCTACAGGCACCCACATTCACCCACTGTTGGAGTAGGATACTCCTACAGATAAACTTTGGCTTTATCTACAATAGCTATTCTTCTCCCAAAATTAGGCAAGCAGCAGAGAGATAAAGTACATATTTGTTTATGTAGATATACTTACTGCTTTATTAAAAGCATCCTAACTTGGGGCTAACCCAAACCCTTCTGAAGTCATTGACTCAAGAAGCTGATTTCCATTTTAAGTTAGCTTGAAAACTGGAAATTGCAACAGCAGAAGTGTAAAATCAGAAAATTATTTCTACTGCTGTATTAACTGATTATGCTTTAGACAAGGTGTTGGTTAAAGAGTAGAATGAACAGACCACGACTTTCATTTTCTTTTAAAATGTTATAGTTCTCAAGTATATTTTTGTACCGCCATCTGGATATCTCAATATCTGAAGCAAATAGGAGCAAAACAGAAACCACCTGGATTTCCAAACTCCATATGCAGAAGATGTAAATGCTCACAGTTTTGCCTTGCTTCCCGTTTTCTTTGATTTTTTTTTTCTTTTCCTGTACTGCTTGTTTGCTCTATGAAAGCTTCCTCATTGCTCTATTTTGATTTTTGGGTTCCTTTAAATAAACACAATGCTGTTATTCTGCAGATGTGTAGGGAGACCCTGACCTCTGCTGAAGCCTAAGGGAGACCTATTGTTGATATGACTCCACTCCACGACTTCACAGTGGTAATCACTAGGTTTAGGAGTAGATTTTTTACACTTACAATATCAGGACCAACTTAATCAAATCTAAACTTCTGTATAGGTCATGGTATGTGTTTCACTCAGTTTTCAGTGTTGAGTATTCTTCTTTTGTTCATCTGTATAAAGGACAACATTGAAATATTGCTTTGGGTCTGGATGTGAAATTTAGCTGTCATACAATATTTGGCTCACTAGACTTCACTAGTTAGATGAAGAATTAATTTAGACTGTTGAATTGAAATAAATTCAGTTAATTGAAGTCAGTCAATAGGAGCTCTTTGTACATATTTGAAAGAAGAATGTAGACCTTTTAAAGTCTAATCAGCTACAGAACATTATTAAGTTCCCATAAGAAATAGTTTAAGTGCAACGTGATAATGAAAAATGAGAGTGAAAAAATTTTGTTCATTTTGAGTAGCTCTACAATCTAGAAACTGAAAAGAAACCACTTTACATAATGGAAGGAGATACTTACAAAGCAGTCAGACTGAAAAATACCTAGAATTATAGGGGGTGGCAAATTAGAAAAGAGCTTGTAAAGTGATACAGTGGCAAAAGTAATTTTAGGCTGGAAAGATATCTTTTTAAGAAACCAAGGAGGTGCTAATGCCTTTATTATGTGAAATGGTGCCTGCAACACCACACTGAGATCTGTGAGCCTCTGACAGTAGAAAAACATCGCCAGTGAAAACAAAATGCAGCAAAGCTGAAATGTGCTTTAGAGGCCGGGGCAGAAGTAAGTACTGTATAGCCAAATGTTGATGCTTTCACTCTGCTTTAGAATTGCTAATTTAAGAGTCTCTTTAGTGATTTACAAGTCAGACAAATGTTACAAAACAATATGAACAACCCAATATTTATTACGGGTTTTTTTGCCTTCAGGTAGGTAGAAGACTTTGAACTTGATTTTTAGGTTGACTGTCTGGTTCCATCACTATATATTAATGTTGTCTTTGAGAAATCCAGGGCCAAATATCTCTGTGTACTTCAGCATGTCATTTCTTGAATTTGTCTTATTCTCAGAGTGGTCTGCATCTCTTGCCTTGTTGAAGATATTGAAATGAGTCAGACAGCTGTACAGTTTTCTTCAAACTGCAGAAGTATCTGCACTTGGCCAGCCTGAAGGTCAATCTAGACCAATACACTGCACTTCACTGTTGCCATGAGCAGATGCATAGGGAAGAATGCAGGAACAACTACAGTGTGATACTTAGAATTGCACTCCAAACTTCTTGTGGGATTTTCTCCTGTAGAGATGCCATGTTTCTCTTTACTAGTCCTGTTGAGTTTCTTTTCTGTTAATATCTCCGGATGCTTTTCGAATCCTTATAGATTTTTTGGCAGTCCAGGTGTCTTCCAGTAAAGACAGTTCCTTACCCTAACTATGCACTGTATATCAAGAATGTCCTATTTTCCTTCTGAACTTGACATTTACAAATTTCACCTGATGGCCACTCAACTCTACTAGAGAGTGATTGCTCCTTCCTCATACATCCTGTCCACATCATTCTCGATATTATGGAGCTTTACTATGTCTCTGTTAGTCATTTCAGTATTCTTTTTCCAGTTTCAAGAGGTTTAGTATATTTAACCTGCCCATGCCTGGAGGCTGTAACTGAGTGTTGTTCATACTTGTCATCCTCTCCAAACCTTTTCCATTCTATTGCAGCTATCTGGCCAGCTACATCAGTGTAACTGGAACTACTCTCCTTTTGATAATTTACAAATTTGGCTTCTAATCTTGCAGTGAGAGTCAAAGGGATTGAACCTTGGTCAGCTGAACTGAGCTCAGTTCAGATCCCCTGCAAATATCTGATAAGGAAACTGAAACTCTAGAGCGGACCAGAACCACATGTTCTCCTTCCTGGTGTGTGAGCAGTTTGGACTGAACTGTTTTCCCCGGTTTGCTCAAAAGGACTTTGCTCTTCACTGGTGATTATTTCTTTGTAAATGTGCAGCTTAACCTTAGTTATGAAGAGAAAACCCCTTTCTGTTCTTCTGAGTAACTGGACAAAACACACTACCTTAAAATGTGAATAATAATTTTTAGTTAAATAATTTTGCCCCCCCAGGGTTCACTTTTGTCAAAAGCAATCTTAAAAAAAATTCCAGTCAAAGGAAAATATTAGATCTAATGTCCTAAAGTTTTGGAAAACCATAAGATGAAAAATAATCAGCTGAAAATAGCCACCCAAAAGACTGATTAACAGGAAAGGCAGAAATTTAAACAATGCTGGAAGAGCACCCTGCGGATGCTCAAAATTTTTAGCAGTATGGCTTAAAGCAAGGGAAGTTCAGCATGCTCATGAGCTTGTGCAGGACTGGGGCTACATGGAGGATGTGTTTTCTCTCTCCCCAGAACTATACAAATGATAAATCTTGGATAAAATTCATCCCCGATGTACAAGTTAAAAATAGAGACTAGAAACAATTCTTTTTAGATCTAAACATTTGCACGGGATAAGGACTATTGAATATTAAAAATCTGTGAAGTAACATAAAACAGAGCTGGACAGGCATTCTCAGAGAGCTCTGTAAAAACTTACAGAAACCTGAGGTAATGATCAGGTTAGGAATGTTTTTTTTAAAATAACTTTCCCCAGCTTTTTCGGGGTCTGTTAAATTTTATGTATTAAAAAAATATTCTCTGAATGGGATTTCAGGCCATCAGAAGCAGACTTTCTCTCCAATTTTTAGTGTGAAAAGGACCTTCTAAAAGATCATATTTCCACACAAAGTTTATTTTACATGAGTTTGTTTATTTCTTCTGTCTCCATGCTGCAGAGGGTGAATTCTGGTCCATGCTAATCAGCCTCATGGTTAATGCCCAATTGGTGTGTTAAGCGTTTGGGTTTATGATGCTATTTAAGTAAAGTGCTAAATACAAATGAAATAAACCTATCATTACTACAGTTTGCATTAGGTTTATAGTGTTGTGTTCTCAAGATGTGCAGCCCGTTTGTGTGTAGCAATTGAAGGTTATACACTTTAGATTATAAGAAGTTCAAGCATGTGGTACAGGAAGAAACATCAAAGGTTAGACTGTTATTATTAGGACACTTCAAAGAAAAGAATTTCTGAAGCCTTTAAGTTTTACGGCAGGTGCATGAAGAGGTGCCAGGTCATCTCAGGGTGGTCAAAAGAAGACTACATTGAAACTTCATTGCATAGGACCCCTTTTATCTGTCAAAGACAGTTGGGACCCTGACTTGGAAAGAGTTTTAACAGTGATTTTGAATACGGGACATCAAGCCTCTCTAATTTCAGCTGCTCTCAGCATGGAAGCTTGCAGTCATGGTCTCTCCCAATGGGCACATCTGGGTAACAGAAGAGTGTCCTCCTGGTTGTGTCGCAGGCACAGAGCTCCGGGGCGGCCGCGGCCAGTGCTGGGTCAGGCAGGCTGAGCTCTCCACAAAACACTCAGGGGTTTGAAGCAGATATTTGCTTCAATAATTATGGCAGTACAGGGGGATGACCTCTGGCTCCTGCTCAACGTCTGTAATCCATTTGGAGACAAAAATGTCATTCTGGTGTTACTTATTTGGGAGAAGTACAAAAGGAGATTAATTATATTTGTAGTTTAAACAAACTAGCACAATAAATCCAACACCTTCTGATTAGAACGTGATCATATTCCCCTAATGGGATATTACAGGAAGCTATATGGAGAATAATATTTTTACAATCAAATTAAGTGACAGTGATGGTTAATTCTAGCTTATTAGAGCAATATATGTTCAGAGCTTGGAAAGAAAACATTTATTTCTTTAGCTTGTACAGACTTCTCTTTCCTGGAGACTTCTATCTCGGCCCCACCTGCTCTGTGCTATAATTTGTCAATTTAATACCGCTTAACAAGTATATTCTTCTTTGGAACGTCATCAGGCAAAATAATGACTTTGTCTTAATAAAATGAAAAAACTAAATGAATTATATATAGCTAACACAAACATATTCCCTGCAACCAACTGCAAGAGGGTTTCTTTCTGCTAATGAATTAATACATTAGACAATAATAGTTAAAAACCATTTTACATTGCTTTGATCATTCACTTACATGTCATTAAGTAGACTAAGCATTTTAGTGTGAAAAGGCTGTGTTTACAAATTAGTCCAGAGGACATGTTTCACACTGAAGATCAGCACATATATTGTGTTTTATTTCAGCTGCACATGACACAACCTTAATATTAGAGCCAGATGATTAAAAGAACATTACCTGAGCCTTGAGAGTCACTGAATGAGCTATGCTAAATTGGTTGTTTTCTATTTTGTGATTAATTGTGCTTCTAAACCATATTTTAGTGTGCTTTGTTTTTCTGTCCCCAGTCATCCCATATTATTAAAGAGAAATTCTGCATATCTCTCCTGGAGTCCAATTAAGGATTTGCATCATGACTAGATTTTTCACTTTAATTACTGTATATAAAGTAGGTTTTGACTTATTTCCATATTTATCAAACTATGCAGAAGAAGCAAAATTCATCAAATAAACAGATATCTGTGGCTATAATTGCAGCCTGCACTGAGCATGTAGGAAGAAAATATGAGGGTCCAAATTTCATTATGTAGAACATAATAAACATCTGAATAATTAAACTGTGTGTAAATCAAATGCTTGGCAGTAGTAAGAATAGAGAAGAGACACCTTACTTTCATCAGAAAAAATACCACGTATCTAAATATATTTAAAAAATATATTTTAAACATAATTCAATCAGCACTGAGTAGAAACACATGAACCAAAGCCTTAAATTTGTGGCTTGTTATCAGGTGAGGGAGGATGCCATGTGCATTTAGAAACATTTTTCATTAATAGTAAAGTAAGCTTAGCTCTCCCTTTTGCATGAATATTGAAAGCATGCTGCAAACATACTAGAGGATGTAAACTCTTACATTGAAATGGCAAGTTCAATTAAGACTTGCAGCCAGCTCTGATAAACTGCCTTAAATCAAATGGCATAATTGTTAAAGCAGAAGTTTTGTCAGATTTAACTGAGGACTTCATTGTTCATTTGAATATCTTCTCTTAGGTCTCAGTTAAAAGGAATGCAGGAACACTTCTTTATTAAATGATTTCTAATTATGAGCTTTAATTAATATTTTCCCATGTGCTATGAAGTAGTGCTATCATCTATTTCTATTAAACATATCTTGAACCTTGGTATTTCTAGTTCTATAAATATTTCAAGGAAATTACATTTCATATAGAACTGTGCAAAATTGTTCCAAGCTAAAAATACTAAAAATAAAGTTTTGTGGACCAGACCTGACTTCAGTGTACAATTTTACTGATGTTAAAATAATGATAAGAACATAAAGAACATTCATGCTGATTTGCACTTAAAATAAAAAAACCCAATTCACAACATCTTGTCAAGCAAACTTATGTCTACTTACTCCAGAACAAAGCTGTATTTTTGATTGAGTTTTAAAAAATGGAACTTTAATTACTACTGTGATTAGAATTTTTAAGTACATAAAATCTTTTAAATTTGCTGGAAAACTTCTTGAAAAGAGCATTTTGTTATTTAGTTTAAAAATTATTTTTAGTGGTGTTTATGGGAAGTAAAGAGCTACTCTACTGTAAGTGCATCTTTTTGTAGACACTACAGTTGTTTCTTGGAAACAAAAACTTTTTCTTTTAATTTTTTTAGTCTGCCCTACTGAGTATACAAATAATAAGTGAGGAGGAGAAAGCAATTCAGACAAAGGAGAGACAAAAAACTTAATAAAAAAATGCTTTAAATGAACACACCAACAAAAAGGATTTAAGCCTGTGCAAGCAGGAGAAAGGAAAGCTATTCAAAATACCTGGAGGTAAAGAATAAGTAGTGAAATTCTTGTCAAATTTTAATCCATACCCATCTTCCAATCCAATTTACACATGATATAAGATACACAGGAGATGTGCTGATTGAACAAAGCAAATCTGTTCTTGAGGAGGGAAGAATGGAAATGTGCCTCAGCGCATTTCCTAGATTGAGACCTATCTAACAGTCTCCCACACAACCACCATTCAGCAGAAAAGCCAAAAGGACCTTGGGCGATGCTGAAAGTCTGGATAAAAGCAAATGTGAGGCTCATTCTTAAATAAAGGAGGAATAATCATACAACGAGCATCCATTAGCCCTAACATCACTTTCAAGTAAGGTACTGCAAAACCTCTGACAGATGTAGTGCTATGACGAGCAGCTTAGGTGTGGTTAAGCTTAGCTTACCGTATTAGGGACCATTATCTGCTATTACATCTGCAGCATGTCACTTGTGTGTGGCACTTAGCAAACAGCTGACATGTCAGGCTCTGGGGCACATGAGGGTGACAAGCAACACAGGCAAGTCAGAATGACAGGAGAAAAACCCAAAGCATGCTCTTGAAATAAGGTTAGTGTAACTGTCTGTCAGAGTGGAAACTTTCTACAAGGAAGGAAAGTAGGATGGCAGGGGTATAAAGGATAAAACTTGGTTCATCATGTTTTATCACAGCATTAGTTGTGTGTGTTCTCCTAACCTTTCCTGTTTAGTCTTCTCTGGCAGGGTAGAAAACCACTGATTGGAAATACCAATACAGGGTCATATCCTAACTCATAGAGTCTCACCTAGGCACTATGTTCTTTTAAATGCAAAACCAAGAAAAAGGATAGAGATGAGACTTCTTTTCCTTACTTGGTTTGTCTCTTCTGTTTAGGATTAGGAAATATGAGTGGGAACCAAGAGAGAAGTTTGCAACACTTGTTGATGTGTTTAACTCTGTAAACAAACAGAGGAAAAACAAAGATATAAAGAGGAAGGAATGCAAAGATGCTAAGGTTGCAATAACCAATAAACACAGCAAGTTGGTCTTTCAGGAAGGTGACATACCAATCGTCCTATCGGTATAAAATTATTAACCCAACATAAATCTTTCATGATAAACAGCATAATAAAATTGTGTCTTAACATCACTGGGGATCAAGGGCTGATGTCAAGAAATGATCTTCCTAAACCTTAAGCTGCTTTTCTCTCTGAGCTACACTGTAAGTATTAAAGTGCTGGTTTTGACCAATAACTGAAGTTGCTGAATAAAGAACTGTTAAGTGGCAGAGGCAAGGCAGGCCAGCTGTTCTCTGTTGGTCACAGTCACCACTGGTTAAAATATCTTGTGCTCACAATTTCTGCACTGAGATTGGCAAGCTGAAAAAATTGTGGAAAGTGTGGTATTCATGCCTGGGAATAAGAGAAGAATAAAGGAGCAGAGAGAGCAGAAAGAGCTCAGAAAATACATCTGCACTTAGCACAGGAGGCATACGGGAGAAAGGACAACATCCTCTCTCTTGAAGAGAAACACATTATATAGAAATGCATTTAAGTTTACTGGCTCTCTTTCATCTGTTTTGAGCCTCTTCTCCCACCACTATCCTCCCCAAGGACTCACTTTTGTATGGAAAGTATTGCATTGAGGGCTGTGATACAGAGGAAGTGGAGATCTACAGCTCATATTTCTGGGACCTGGTTGTAATTTGGTTGCAATGCAAAAAGTGGCCAACTGTGCAGTGGAGTTTATTAGACTATCCAGGTGTTTCCTGTACTTCCAGGGAAGGATCAAAGTTTGTAGTTACAACAGTGCATAGACTATCAGAGTGTATGAAATATATCACAAATGTATTCATTGAAACTCTGTCAGAGCTACTGTTGGAACTGTACTATTAGCCTTAGAGACTTCAACATCCAGATGAACATCAAACCAGATGAGGCAACATCTGTTTTCCTGGTAAGGCCGAGCAACCTAGATTTTACCCAGCCACTTGACAGGCATTCATAGGGCAGGAAAAAGTATTTGATTTTCATTTGCATATGGTCTAGTTGTCAGAAATACAAAGGGACCTTTTTGTTTGGTTTGAGAATTTTCAACTAAATTTCAATGTGAGAGCTATTTTTCCTTGCCTAACCTAAGCAGGTTCTTCAAGATCAGCTAGAAATTGTTATTTCTAGGTTTTTTTCATCTTGAGTGAAGTAAAAGCTTTTCCTTCCTGGCTTATTTTTAGCAAAGACAACCAAATTCTCTGGGCTGTGGATAATAGGGCAATCAATTTTATACTGATCTTTGTCCTTGAAAATAAGCTTGTTCAGTGGTTGAAGTTCACAATCTCTGGCTTAGGAGAGTTAGCTGGCATTTTTTTGACCTTCATATATAATACATATGGATACATATTATTGACTATTATTGGGAATCTCTTTTCCAGTTCCAACGCAATTTATTTTCAGTCACTGCTTCTCTAGAAGTATTCCTCAAAATGCAATGTTTTAAGATTTAGGTGTTTAGGCACTGCAGTATTTCAAACAGAATTCCCTCTGCTCTCTTTCACTAGACACCTATTTGTTTTTTTGGTAATAGGAACATGTTATTTACATTTTCTTACTGTAATGCTGCATTCTTATTGTATTTTAGGGTGTACTAAATTCTTTAGTTACTTGATATGCTCAAAAGTATAACTAGAACCATTACTAATTACTACTTCTGCTTAGCTTACCCAAGGTAGTTTTATTTCCAGCTACTCAAAAATTTTAGTTGTGCTTCATACTACTTTTACTTACTACATTTTATTAAGAATTCAGCCCTACAAAAAGTTGTTTTTGATATTCATGATACTTATTCTCCCCAGCAGTGGATTCTTTGGATTTTTAATCTGAAAATCACTTTAGAACTCAGGTAAACAGTCATGGGTCAATAACTGGCTTTTGCTGTCTTTGCTGTATAGTTCCTGTTCTACTGACTTTGAACTCGATGAGTTTGAAACCTACTGAACTGTAGCACATAATAACAAAGCACTCACAGAATATAATGCCAATATCAGTAGTGACAGAGGTTTAATAAAGAGTGCTTTTGATGGTGAAAAGTGAATACATTCATAAAAATATTTTTTGCACAAAAATGAGAGCCATTGACTACCACTGTCGTTCATTATTCTGCTTAAGGTTAATGAGACATGAAGCAAAATAAAGTGAACTGCACACTACCAAAAAGCTTCTCTTGCTTTGCACAGGGTGATGCAAAGGACATTTAATGTAGTTTTACACACAGAACGGTTTTTTGCCTAGTGTGAATCAATCCCTGAATAGAATAAAGCTAAACAGATTCTTCGGGGACTTTTGGTGTAAGAGCTGCAGTGAGGCAGGAGAAAGCCCAGTGAATGCAGCAGCACACTGGCAGTGTCAGTGAAGGGCTGCTTGGCCCCTGAAGGCAGGGCCCTGCAGAGCTCTTCTCATCCACAGGGCTTTGTGCCACAAGAACCACAGTACAGAAAGTTGTGCAGGACCCCTACACGTGCTCAGTCATATCTGACTCTCAATTTCAGCTTGTTTGCTGGCTTTCCATGTGCTAACTTCTGATTGTGCTCCTCATGTTTGACATGTAAAATAACACTGCCTCCAGTTCCCTTAAATTTACATGACTGCTTGTTGAGAACTTACTCAGATTTTTGTAGGGTTAGAAGGCATATATGGTTTGATGGCTCTGCTATCAAGGGTGTCAATCAAAGCTTTACTTCCCTCTGCAGCTTAATCTTTATAGTACAGCACAGTAGGACTTGTTGGAAAGCTGGTGCTGCCATCGTACTAGCATTTCAGTGGTGAGAGACAAGGAGGCTTCTCCCAGCCAAGGGAACTGTAAGTAAGGGAAACATCTGAGTGGTTATTTTGAAGACAATTGTCATGACTCAGTGTTCTATATTTCAAACTTAAATTAGTCTTTTTCTAACGTTTAATAATGTTAAGCACATCTACATTTCAACTATCCACATCTTGAGTCCCTTTCAGCGCTTCAGTTAAACTGAGACTACAGAAGAACTGAGATTGCTAGAAATAAATTTTCTTTAGGCTCAAAACTTTGCCAATTGTATATTTTGTAATTTAGCTGTCATTTATATAAAATACAATATTTAACTATATTAATTCCTACAAAATGTAGTTTATAAAACACAAGCCACTTGGAAGTTTTTCACTGCAGCTACTTACAGCAAACTTAAACTGTTTGAAATGAAACAAAGGGAAAGTCTAAATGAAAACTCAGTCCTGTATCTTGTCTGAAAGACGGGGGTTACATTATGTTGACATTATTTATTTGAATACGTGAAATGAAATTTGGGTATCTAAAGGATCTCTAAACATTGCAGTAAAGTTCTCAGCTCTATTTTTATAGTGCCATGGTATGGACAAATACTGAGTGCTCGTTGCTCAATGGTATCAACTCTATGATGCTGGCTAGCAAAAGGATGGCTGAAGAAAAGGAAAGTGGATGAATATGATATTGACAAATAGAGTGTGCAGTTTGACACCAAGTTATAAAGAGGCTGCACAATCCATGTAACCATTTTTGGGGCTGGGAGTGTTAGCATCCCTACTGTCTGTAATAAAATCTCCTGGTTCATTTTCTCTGGTTGTAAAATTGGCTGTAGTTTGTTTTTCATGTTCTACTCACTTTATCAGGGTGAGAAGGTAGATGTGTTTGTAAACTGTCTGATTCCTTGGTTGTTCCCTCAGTGTTGGATGGCACAGGTGTGGAGCCATAGCAAGACTAAAATGATGGAGAAGGGATGACAGCATGCCCAGTCTTCAAGATCTGCTTATGTCAGGCAAAAAAGAGGGATGGAAATTTGGGGCTGTGCCTGTGTGAAGGAAGGAGTGAGGGTAGTGTGTGCCCCAGTAGCTGTACTCAAAACTCAGAGAGCTGAACTTGGTGGAAAAGTGATCTCGCCTCTGATTCACAAATTCCAAGGAATGGTCAATATGAGATAAAATGAATACATTGATATTTCAGTACAAAAGGAAAATGTCCAGGCGTGTGCAATAGCAGAAGCTGGGCAATGTAGAGGACTGTGAGAAGCTGCACTGTGGTGGCTATGCTGGAGGCTGTTGTGCCAGTGGTGCTGGTGGGCAGGAGGGGGACAGAGATGGGAACATCCCCTACTGTGTGACTCCCAGCTCCTGCCACAGGCATTAAACACTGCTTTCCTGACTTGCACAGTGGATAAATAGACTATATAGAAACCTATTAATGTGTCTTTCAAATTACGCCTCTTCATTTTTGTGTTTCTGCCCATAATGCCTCTACTGACAGATAGGTGGTAGGAAAAGTCCTCTGATTTGGTGGAGCATTTCAGATGTATCCACAAGCTAGTGTCTTCCATATTGCTAAAAGCAACCAGTGTTAATTGCTTTTAGGAGTAGATTTTAGATCCCAGTAGGATTTGAGAGTTTGTATTCTTTTCCAGAACAACTTCATGCAGACTCCATACTTGTGAATGGTTTCATGATTGTCTAGGACGCACAAAAACAATTCACGGAATGGCTATACTAACAGAGAGTACATCTCCTGAAAAGCTGCTGGCCTTCTTTGATACAAGTTCCCGAAAGCAGTGCAGTTTTCATTTTTTTTCTGCATTTTTCTCATGCTTCCTTGTTGCTTATTCACGCCAGCTTGAATACACTGATACTGCTATATAGCCTATACTCACACCCCTGCATTTTTCCTTGCACCACATACAGTATTTTTAATGCAGAATTTTATCCCCAAGATATAATACCTTAGTGCTGGTAAATAGTAAATTATTAAGTGTCTGCTCTGATGCCCATCACTTCATTTGAACTTGAATGATGGCAGACTTGGTATTCTCCAGCAGTTTGCATTGAAGGCCTCTCTCTACCTGTCTTTTCAGTTCATCCTGGATAGCTCTGTTACAGATAATTGCTAACTGCATATTTCAACGATTAAGTTAATCTATTAAAGTTAATCTTGGATTCTGAGCTTTCCATTCCTGTTTGCCATGATAATCCCATGCTTTTTGCACTTCCAAATCAACAGCAGTGTACCTTGACATTTCAGTGTTGTAAAAGCAGTGGTTTTATAGCAACAACCTCCAGTGATATAAGAAAAATGAGACTTGTCATCATTCTGTGAGTTAGAACTTACTATAAATAGAAAATGCTCAAAAGGTGTTATTTAGTAGTTTGCATTATGCAACTGTCTATTTAAATCATTTAATTTTGGCATCTAATCTAACTCGCAGTCTCCATCAGAGACAAATAAGAAACCATATGTGAAAGCATCTGTGAAAATCTTTCTTTTATTTATGACAACATTAAAGAGAGGCTCTGATGTCAGTTACTTAACAATAATAGACGTTCCTTTGCACCTATAGTGCCTGGTTACTTGGGCATATCCCTCTGTGGTATCTTATACCTACTGCTGTTTGCTTCATTATATACAGATGCACAGCAGTGAAGACAGTAATAGTCTTTCTTAATTAAATAAAGCTAAATGTTAATTAGTCAGAAAAATTGATTTATTTTCAGTGCATGAAACTTTTCATTGTGTCTCTCTTCTTTTTAAAGAACAGGTTGGATATTCATTTAGGACTTTACATTTTTTCCTTTATTTCTGCACTGTATTTGGACTCTTGTGGTGGGATCTAATCGTCATAGAAAAATTATAGGTCTACAGATGTTTTCAAGATGTTACTCTGTCAGTAGCAGATTATCCCCTGTAGCAAAATCTCATTAAAGTGCAATTTACAGAGCTCTGCTGATGTTGCCATCAACCAAAATTAAAGGCATTAATTTTTCAAAGTTCACAGAAGTCCTTACATAAATGATGTAGCAGTTTGCAAGAACAATTTACAGAAGTGTTATTTGCAGAATTAACCTACATTAACAGAACAAATGTTGTAAGGGTATAAGAAAGTATTGGGCAGTGAAATTGCAGATGTTCATGGTTTGTTTTAGGTAGTGGGTGCAAAGAACTCTTGAAATGAAACAGTTATTTTTCTTTGACGCAAAGTAAGTAAATTGGAATCCGAACTCTGTCTGTGAAGAGTTAAGCTTATAATAGAGCGATCACCAGTTGGGGACACCCATGGAGACCTTAAATTCTACTTTGAAACATCTGTACTTGATATCTCTTAAAATATTCCCATTTAGAGAATGAGTTTATGTAGCTCATGTTGTGAGTATGCCTCTTCAGTAGAGTACCAAATGCTTATCCAGGTATTTATTGTCTTAGGGTGTCTATATTTTAACTGAGCCTAGAACTTCCATGACAAATACATTGGTAAATTTCAGGCTATTGGTGTTTTATGGACCAGTACCAGAGTAAACCTCAGTTAAATCAGTGGGAGGAGATGACTAATTTTCAATATTTAGAGCCATATGAATATATAATGACCATATTTAGTGAACATTCACCTGCCTTTGCAAGCACTCCGAAGTGCTGGCCAGCGTGGTTGTCATGGTGAAGCCTCCACAGCCACAGTTATCTCTTCCACTTTTTTATCTGTTATACTTCATTATCCAGAATTAACATTCAACTGATGGGTAACCCCCTCCCTCCAACACAAACCAGCTGAGCATGTGCTTGGAGTTAAAAGTCACCATGTCTCCAGAACTGGGAGCCAACAGAAACATTTTAACTTCAGTACTTACAAAGGACACACTCCCCACTCACACATTGTTCTGTGTATTCATAGGAGGTTTTATACCACCATAACAGGTTGATATAATTAAATCAACATTTTTACTTGACTTTTTTTTTGTCTATGGCAAGCAGATAGTTATTTAGACATGAGCTGGTTAAACTGGAACTGTATCACGATGCTTTCCAGGGAAAGGCAATGATGACCCTAAGCTTTAGTTCTTCTCTTTACTGTTTTGGGAGTTACTGTTTTTACATGGCTTGAATGTTATTTTGGTTAAAGATTGAACAAAAAAATTGCCCCAAAGAGATCTTTTTATCTATCACTTGTTTCTAGAATTCTTTTCCATTTTATATTCATGAAAGATTCAGACCTTTCAGAGAAAAACCCCTGTTTTGTTTCAAGCAGTCCATTCAGGCTTCACCCCATGTGTTACCCACATCCTTGTCAGCTTTGAAGTGTCCTGCCCACCCCAACGGGCAGGAGTGAGCAACACTGTGCACTCCACCACCTTAGGAGTGCCTCTTGGTTGATCTCTATTCAGCCTTCTCAGCTATTCAGTTTCTGAGGTGCTTAACACTGGTGCTGGGGTTTTAGGTCTTTGGTGTTATGTATTGGCAGAAGACATACCGAGTGCTGTTTGTTTTTCAGTATCTGGTTACTGAATTTTAGAGATTAAAATGGGACAGGGGTGCACTAGAACAATCCTCCCGAGCACTGAGCTGCCAACAGAGAAGGCCCCCACATTGTGCTGGCACCACTGCGTTTGTGGTTCCATTATGCACTGGCTGAAAAGAACAGGGATGGACATGGGAGCTGAGGGGATGGCATAAGCTCACTGAAATGGCACAATTCCCAAATATAAAACCACAATCCAGCAGATTGCTTGTGAGCCACAGTAAACCTTGGCAATTAGACAGCCTGGATATTTAAATTGCCTTTAGCTGCTAGAGACAGGAAAGTGAGGACAGCACAGTCATGTAGGTCATCGCCCTGTCTGTGTGTGCAGCAGAGCACAGGGCTGACCTGTGGAGACCAAGACTGGCTTGTGGGGATTTGGTCTGACATGTGGGGACTGGGGCTGACTCAAGGGGATTTGGGCTAACCCAGGAGTCTGTACACCCAGAGTAAAGAGAGGAGGCTAGATCAGGCTAGGTATTACCTTGGAACCAGCCATACTGGGGGGAAATGCAGTGCACTTAGGACTTGTACCTTTTAGCACTGGTTTTGCATGGCAGAAATTCCTTGAGTTTGCAGCAGCTACAGTATGGACCTGTGTCTGATTGGCATCTGCCAGCCTGCTAAGGAGTAAAGAGCGTGTCCTGAGAGAGCTTGCAGACTGGGACCTTGAGTTATGTGGCTTAGAGACCCTGTAACAAGTGTCTGATGGATGAATCCAATGTAGGTGCAACAACATATGTAAGGGAGGTTAAATTGAACTGCATTTATTGTCATTTTATAAATGCTGGCTTATTTGTAGAATCTACTAAAGCAATTTATTTTGGAATATGGCTAGCCCTATACCATGATACACATACATAAATTACATTAGAGACACAAATGTCTGCTTGCTCCTGCAGTATTTGGCGAGTCTACAATTAGGCAGGACTTGCTCGATAATACAGGCCATAAATTTCTCCCAGAGTTTTGCCTTTAAGTTTTTGATTGAATCAGAGTATGTAATTAAAAAAATGCATGTGGAATTGATCACAATTGTTGGTAACCTGCTCTGGTGTTTGAACACAGAAGTAATGGTGTATAATAAGATTTTGAGTATCAGTGACTGCAGCTGAACATACTTAAATAAAACCAACCAAATAAACAAACAAATAAGCGATGCTTTGTTTCATATAGCAGTTTTAATGATGTAGTTAGTGAAGAAGAGAATGTGATCCCTGATGGAAAATTTCTGTATCTCTTTTCCCAAGAGCTGCTGTCTTGATTTCTGTTTGTGTCCCTAAATATAGTGTCGTTTTTCAAACAGTAAAGGCATCAGCTTTTTTTCATATTCCAGCTGTCTCTGAGAGATTAGTATAAATCATTTTGGCTTTCAATAGGAACATTTTCAGATAATTTGTGAAATTATGCAACGGAAGAATAGTTTGCAAAGGAAGAATATTGTGAAACCGGGCCACTTCAGCAATGTATCTGTATTCTGTAATAAGTTTTATTATCTGTCCCTTCTGTGTAGAAAATGTGTGATAAATACTGATCATCGTCGTCCCTTTTCTTTACCATAGATGATAATGTTGAGACTTTAAAGAGTTAAAACACAAGACCATTTTAAGGACTAGTAAACACGTGTTCCTGATCTGCAGGAAATAAGTATTTTCCATTCCAATAAGCTGTTCCCCAAGAAGCCTTACCTTTCTTTCCCAAAACAGTGTTACTCAGCTGAAGTTCCTACACGCAAACCACTTTGATTCTTTCAAAAGCAGCGGCCTCGTGGCTCCCCCTGAGCTGCTTCGCCAGCGGCCGGGCTGCGCCTCCACCAGCTCCCAACCTTGTGTGTGGCCAGCCCGAGCCTGGCTCCCGACCCGGGGGCGAGGGGGTTGGAAGAGGCTGTGCACGCTGCTCCCGCGCCCTGGGGGCTGCCAGCGGCGCTCGGCGGGGCTGGTTTAAGTTACGGAACACCCGTGGGAGCGCCGCGCTGGCCGGGGAGCGCAGGAACGCGGTGCCCGCAGCTCCCCCGGCCCCGCTCCCCCGGCCCCGCTCCCACGGCCGCTCGGAACCTCCTCCCCCGTTCCCCGTGGCGTGGGGACAGTGGCCGTGAGGGAGGCACGGCTCCCCTTCCCGGCATCGTCCCGCTGTGGGAAACCTCCCGGGGCCGCGCATCCGCTGGCGGGGCTGCCCTGGGAGCACACAGGAGAGGAGCGCTCGCTCCTTTTGGGTCCCCGATTAGCCGGAACCCTTCGAAGCTGAAAGACGGCGTTTAAAGTAGTTGCGGATAACGTAGCCAGCGCTGTCAAATACGCAATACTTATTATTATGCTCCCCTAGAAAATAAGCAGGAACCAAAATAAAAGTGTTTTATTAATATTTAATACACGTTTGGCTATGTAAACGTAGAATGGGTTTTAAAAAAGATAGCACAGCGAGGAAAATGTGAATGTTTTCAAAGAAAACGGTGTTTCTCACAGCTTTTGGTAAATGCTTAACTTAACTTGGGCTTCACTTTGCAGAAAATGTGAGAACCATATGAATGCCTGTGCCTTATGGAAAGCTATGAAATCTAAAGACATGAACCTCTGTTCACTATTAACAAGTAAAACCCTATTCTTTTTCTCTATAAGGTCCTGATTAATGCATAAAAACCTTCTTCCTTGTTTTTTCACATTCTTTTTACAGTTCCTTAAATGTGAGACAGACAATAAATTATTAGCACAGATCCTACTACATACCAGTTCCTATTTGGAGCTTGACTGAGAAGCAGAAACAAATATGGGTATTGTGAAAACCACATTGGGTACAAAGACTGCACACGGATTGCCACTTATGGTCAACAGCTGGGAATAATATGGGTCTTTATTAATCTGAATATTAGTGGTTGCCATTTTGCTTCTTTTTTTTATGATTTTGACAAGATGGTGGGAAGAAAGATGTAAAGGATTTCTTGCTGATAAGGATGCTCTTAATATTCACTTTGTGCCAGTTTGTTAAGTGGAGTACTCCTTTTATTTTCCTTTTAACAGCCTGCAACTTCTGTAATTAGAAAGGGAGAACTGAATTTAGAGCTGTACCAAAAATGGCAATCCTGATCTGCAGTGCATTAGGAAAGGAGACAATGGGATGAAGCAGGCAGGAGAGTGGAGACAAGAAATTTATTACTGGGCATTGCCTAATGAGATGAAAATTCCTTGCGATTTTCAAATAAGCACCACGGAAGAGCAGTAATACCAGTGTTCATCTGCACAAACCTTCCCACACTTCAATTTTAAAATAATGACTGTGTCTTGTTATGGAAGGACATGGACAGTGCTGGGAGGAAGGATGTGACTGTGGTTAAAGTGAGTGTTGGACACAGAAAATTTGACCTCTAATTCCACCTTTGGCAGTTTCAGTCAGTGGTAATTCACTCTCAGTGTGCCTCAGTTTCCCTGCTTGTAAAGCAGTGCTGATTGTGTGGCTGGGCACAGGGGGCAGCTGAAATGTACGTTCCAGTGGATAAAGCCCTATATAATCTAAGTACATCATGCTATTTCTGGTTGAAATCCTTGCCTAAACAAAATTCTCTGTGACCTCCCTGAGAAGAGCTGCAAAGGTCAAGGCTATTACATTTGGACCATTATTACACTCCAGGTCCAGGAATAAGGAAATAAATCACAGAAAATGAGAAAAAGTTTCACAAAGGTTTTTTTACAAACAGAGAAGAAACTAAAATGGGAACATTTCCTTGAAAAAGGATATTTTCATACGCTACTGAACTAATGATAATTTTACTTTATGTTTCTAGTGTTTGCAGCTCTTACAGGAAAGACGAGGATGCTGCTGAGCCCTCCAAATCCCCTTCTTTTTTAATGTGGCTGCTTTTTGTGATTATAGGCTTAGACATGATCTGCAAGATTTAAATTCAAACAAAAGATGATGAAAACGAGAGGTGAAAGTGTTTTTTGTTTTCTATCATCTAGCTCTCTATGCTCTGCTTTTTATGTCATTGTTTTAATAATTTAGCTAAATTGCTGGGAAAACAGACAGCGTTTAAATCAATGTAACAGCCTGGTGTGGACACAAGTATGTTAGTTATAAAGATATTTATTACAGTATAACTTAAACGAAAGCAAGGAGGAGTGGTATAAATAAACTCTGTACCAATAATATTCTGTTTGTGATATGAGGTGGCACCGATTTTAGCCAAAACATTTTTTTCAATTGATTTGATTACTTTGGTGCAGAAACTGTATTGAGGCAAGGCCTGGGGTGGGAGAGGATCTGATGTGAACAAAAAAGGTGTAGGAGGATGTATCTTGACTGTCATGCCAGACTGATTCTGAAAGAATTAGGAAGAATCTTAATAAGGGAGATATTTACCTTTTGAGATAAGAATATTTGTTACTCTTTTTTTCTTTTTTTTTTTTTAATAGGAAACATTAAGTAGTGTTTTGGGTTTAGTAAGGTTTCTACGCTCCAAATTTTCCATTGTGAAAAGATTACAGGATTGCTTTTCCAAGTACCTCATTAAGAATTATTGTATTTATTCAAAATTTTATGCTGGAAGAAAAATATCTTTCCACCTTTTGGGAAGTAGGTCTCTTAAGAATAAATTGTTTTCTATAAAATGCTACTATTTGAACTGACTCATTTGCTTCCTGAAGATTGAGAACTTGTGTCATATCTGTAGAATACAGTGCATCTTTCTCCTTTTATGCTTCTGTTCTCTGATTATATTCTGTATATCATATCAGAAGAGTCTGGGAGTAATTCTGTAAGTGAAGAATAAAAAACATTGCATTTCTTATTACAGGCAAAATCCTGCCCAAGCCATAATAATGTGAAAGCTTGGAATATACCATGTACCCAATAGAATTATTTAAATTTTCTTTTCAAACAACAGATTTGGTATGATCGTCTAACAGTTTCTGCTGCTTAATATTTTTAATTATTTTGCTCATGAAGTAATCACACAATGGCAAACCACGCTTTAATGCAAACACACCAAAGGATAGAATTAAGGTTGAATGTTCACCGTGAACGGTGCCTATCTTCATTTTTATATGCTTAACTCTGCAGCTTTAATATTGCATTAACTTGATTTTTAGAGAGAACGTTTTGCCCTAAGTATAAGAAAAACGTTGATCTTTTATGTTGTCAGCCAGGGCAGATGCAAATCCTTCTACTTTTTATTGAAGAATTAACCATCTCCCTCTGGAGCACAAATGCCAGCAGTACTGGTATAATTTTATTTTTAAGGCTATGGCCTGTAGTAAGCTGATTGAATGGTATAATATGTTCTATTCAAATCTGACTGCTTATGCACTTCGTTTCATAATGCCTTTGAAAATATATCATGTTCCAAGATGAATACAAGTTATGCATAAAAAAGCTGTTTGTTACATAGCTTGGAAAATGTGGAATCAATTACTATTAGATTTAAGAAAACCAGGAGCTTTTATGAAGAAAAAAAATTTATTTAGTTTGTAGTAATAATATCATGTTACAATGCAACAAATTCCTTTCCCTTAGAAAACTAGTTCAGTTTTAGTTCAAAACAATAACTCCTAAGGGATAGTGAGTGCCTCAATTAATATTATGTCAATTTGTTTTACCATCTGCATGTATTTACTGACCAGGATATCTCAGAAGGTCTGCCCTAAAAATCATCATCTTTACTCAGCTGAAAACAAATCCAAAGATCCCATTTCATTTTCAAGCCACCGGGATATGTTAGAGTAAGTTCCATGTGTTGACAGATCCTTCAGGTTTTATTTATGGAACAGCATTTGCGTGAGAGATAATAGTCTAAGAATAACCATTACCTCACCTAATTGTTGTCTCCTTAAGGCTTCTAAAAATGTATTTGGGGTTGGAGAGCAGGGAGCACAGGCGGTGTAAGGAGTCCACCAACTGGTACCGTCTGTGTTAGTTACTGCTAATCCAATCACTTGGGATCAGATGGTCTTGTGGCAGCTTCTTCCCTCGTGGACAGAGAGACAGTTTTAGAATAGAAAGATATAAGGGCATGTGATAGATATATAATAGATATATAAGAGCTATATTAATAACACATAATAGGTAGTAGCAGTAATAACAGTAATAATAAAATAATAGATACATCAATAAAGCATGCCAGGAAAGTATTGTGCAACAAGGAAAGTATTGTTGGCCAACAAAAACACTTTTAAAAAAAGATGTATTTTAACCGTGTCCAAGCAAAACGTTCCTTTTCTTTCTGCTCATTGATCATTGTCTCTTTGGAGCAATGTGTGTCTCTGCTTGCCTGATATTTCCAGCCTGGCCCTGTAGCCTGGCTGGACGCACTAAGGGAATGATAAGGGGCAGGAGGAGAAGGGAAGTGGTGGGCATTTGGTGAGCAGGGAAAGGGGAACTTGTGTGTCTGTCCAACCATGACAGCAGCAGACTCCCTTGCAAAAGACCAATAGGGCATTTATAAGGACCTTGAAATCCTCCTTTTAGTTGCCATCCTACATTTCTCTGTGAAAAAAATCACAGTGCTAGAGAAAAGTGTTTTCATAACTTAATTCTTGCTTTCTTTCCTTATAAACATTATTCTTTCAAAACACCCAGGTTTTGAGATCCCCTGAAACACAAGAGATCTTAGTAGTATCTTTGGTATGTTTGAAAACTTTAAAAGTTGCCGAAGATTTGGGAAGAAGTTTGACTTTTTCCTGATATATTGTTTTGACTCCAAAACAAAGCCTTCTTAATTTTTAGTTCTTGTGTTTTTCTTAAGAAAATTAAAAATATTTGAAGGGAAACAAAAAGCTTCCCCTGAATTTTTGATAGTTGAACACAGTTTATTCTTGGGCAACATTATGTAACTAATATATAGGGCAAATCTGACTCTTTCTCTAGAGGGTAAGAGACCAAACCACACAGACTATTTAATAAATAACCAGAGGACTGAGATAGAAATAGGAAGATTTTTTTTCTTTATGAAGTCCTGTGTCACCAGTTACACTGACCAGGTGATAATGGAAAGCTGTGGAGGGATGCAGTATTTAGGCTTGCTCAAAACATGCCTGCTTCATCTGGGCCTCAAACTTCTGTGCTTCACTATGGGAAGACTTTCATGTGTGAGAGGGGTAAAGACCAAACTGTGGCAGGCCAAGCTTGGGCATAGGAAGACCATTAAAGAGCAAGGATTTCCTTCAGGAAAACATTTCTCCCACTTGAAAGAAAGGTTGGATATTAACAGCATCTCTTACCATTTCCTAGGCAGTTCTTCAGGACTTAGTAGATCTAAATATGACATTCTTCTTTGAACAGCATAGCTATAAAGCAGCAACAAAACAAATTTGGGCCTTCAGTTGGCCTTGTACTTCTGAGTCAAAAAACCTCTTTCTGATGAAGTCCTAGAATGAAGATTCTACCAAATTCATTGAGAATTTTGCAAACGACCTGAATAAATCAGTCATACTTCTTTAAGATAATGTTTTCACTCCTATTTTTGAAAAGATGTTTTCATTATTGTAGCTCTACAGAGATACTGTGAATAGTTTAAAGGTCTCCTAAAAGAAGGAATGAGCAAGGTGAAATCCTCACTCAGTGCAGCCACCCTAAGCAAGGTGCAACAGAAGAAAAGTTCCAAAAAGCATTCTGTTTAAAGGATTTTTTTCAAAGAGTGCTCCTCACAGCAGGTGCTTGTAGCCATCTTGCATGCTAAGACCAGGAAAGAAAAATAACACACTGGGGACCAGCGCAGGAAAGCATTTGAAGTTTAGGAGATATGTTTGTCTGGGCACTTGAATTCAGTGAGTGATGACACAAATGATATGCTCTGGAGTAATTTTCATGAAGCAGGACTGCTGCCTCCCCCAGCGCCCGGGCTGGTCCTGCTCAGGGCATGTGCACACTCTGCCCCGCTCAAACCCTCCGCAGAGGCCACTGCTCATTGCTTAATGGCCTTATAAGGAGAACCTTTGGGCAGTTCTACTGACTTATAATTGTTTTCTTCTTAAACAGTAAACAATTTCTCTTAACTTACTTTGA
Organism: Platysteira castanea; assembly: GCA_013397175.1. NCBI lineage: Eukaryota > Metazoa > Chordata > Aves > Passeriformes > Platysteira > Platysteira castanea. Next base: position 1,504,300 of record VYXC01008640.1, read on the forward strand.
AAGAAATAAGTCAGAACCGGAGGAAAAATATGAAGTTAAACCACCAGAACACATGTGCAATGCCAAAGGCCAAGCATAATGCTTTTGTTTGCCTGTTTTTAATTTACTTAATTTTTGGAACTGCTTTTTTTGTTGCACCTCTAACACACAGTACATGGATGTGTAAACAAGAACAATTTCCTAAACAAGAGAGCTCATTAAAAGTGAACTGTGTGTGAATCTGCTGCTGCTTCAAAATAGGAAAACTACCCAACCTCAGGTTTTGAGAGTGTGAGTACTGCAAAGCCCTTTCAGGGCATCATTAACATATTCTAAATTGTTATCCGAAACAACATCCTCTACACTGGCTCCTTGGGTCAGGGCCTTAAGGTATGCCAGTCCATGTGAGCACTTCAAGAGCTGTAGTCCCTTAGCTGGAGATCAAACAACATTTTCTCCACACAGAAAATTAAACCAACACATGAGGGTGCCTTTATCAAACTGTGTTTGATAATGAAGGCTTCAAAAAACTAGGTGGGTCAAAATGTCAGTGTCTTTCTTTTGGTCTGCTCAGGTTCTGTATTGCTATACAAATTATAGAGGAAAAGTCTCAGAATGAGAACTGTCTGTTATTTCCCTTGGGAACTATTTCATTATTGGCAAGAACTTCTCTTCTACAGGTTTCCTTTCCCCTCCTCCCGATTTCTTGTGATCTTTCCAAGTGGTGTAATCCAAAACAGTTCTTGTCTTTCTGTCTCTTTATCTACCAGCATCTTAATTCCCTATCCATAAACTGATATCAACAGATCTGTGGGCAATTCATGAAGGAAAGTAGTGTCTCTGGCATTGATTTTTTAATTAATGAATAGAGAAAATTAGTACAACTCTTCCAAACATTCTGTCATTATAAGGCTTGCTTTGGTCAAGTCACATGATGAGTTAAGTATGTATGCAATAAAAAAATGTAATATGAATGCCTGTTGCTTTTTAAAACTGATTTTATGCAAAAACTGGTGTAAATTATGCAAAAAACTGTTGTCCATTATTGCATGGTAGTGGATAGACCATGAAGCTGCTCTGCAGAATGTAAAAAAGCATGTAAACAATCAGAAAAGGGAATTTGAAAATGAAGGGAAGTGAGCAAAGAATACCAGCTGATGAATAAAACATTTCCTAAAGTTCAGAAAAGTCAGCTGGTCTATGTTAAAGTGGTTGCCAGGCAACTCATCTTTTAAAACAAGTACTTCTGTGGCAGATAACTCATAAAGACATTGAAATGGCAAAATTAACTGCTCTTGAACAATTTCTTCGATACATTAGGTACAAACAGGCTTTCATTCATCATCAGGCGTGCATATCTTCTTGTTATAACTTTTTTCCTTGAACAAATGCATGTATTTTGTCCAAAGCACTGCATTTTTAAGTCTTTCTTTTCATCTTATTACCCACGAGGGAACAGCTAGGAATCTCTGCCTTATATCTGAGCATTGATATAAATCTAGTTTGGATGAAATAGGGGAACTCATTCTCTATTTTGAAAAACAGGCACTCTTGTTTGGTGGGACTAGAGTACTCACATGTAATGGGGAGCTTGGTAGCAGTCCACCAAATATTTTCCATGAGATGGACTGAGAGTGAAGCCAGAGAGACAGAGGGTCTTGTAATAGATTGCAAAAAAAACTTCAGGAAAAAAGCAGACAGGTCCTGGTGATTCTCGCTGTGTGGAGGAGGATAAAGCAGTAACTGGAGGGGAAAACTGATCATATGGAATAATTTATTTGACTTTTTCCTTTCCAATTTTTAACTGAATAAAGTAGTGTTGTTTTTTTTTTCTTTACTATTGTGTTCATTATTCATGATTGCTCAGTGAGCACTTTAGTGAAACGCTGAGCACAAAGGATGTTTGCAAGCTGATCATAATGCCTGTTTTCAGCACTTTGCTACTTGCTGTTTACCATTTGTAATTGTTCACCCTACATAGTAAGATAGTCTTTCCATTTCCAGATTGTATAACCAAAAGTTTTACAGATGAGAAAGGGAAAACTGAATAAGTTTCCAAGGACTTCCACCAGATTATTGTTTTCTGTTGAATACGACAAAATAGTATCTTTATTGAAGTAGAAAACAAATAATAAAAAAACTCTTACTAATTTCAAAGCCAATTTGTAGCATTTCAAAACCTCTCTGGCAATGTTTATTAATTCTTTTTTGAGTGCCAGCTTCTCTGCCACTTGGAAAATGCCTGGAATAACCCAGCTGTCTAACAGAGCAGCACACGGTCATGCTCCTTTCATGGGTATTTGATTACTGCCAGCAGTGCCACCACAAGCAAATGAGAAATCCTCAGTCTTTCAATTTGCTCTTGTCCTCCTGAGTTGCCTTCTTCTGGTGATTCAGCCATAACCATTATTTCCTCAACCAAATTCAGCAAAACAAAACCATCAACCCAATAACTGAGCAAAGTACTGTTCCTGTAAAAAGTACAAATGTACCACAAAAATACTTATCCAGATGCAAGTTAATGCAGTGTTGAGTCTTTTTGTTGGTAGCTCACAGTCAGTCCTTCCCAGTGCTGCTGAGAGGACGATGTGGCTGATGTTAGGACAGCAACTTTTCACTTTGTATCCTGTTGCACTGCTGGGGCATTGCACTCAGAGCAGAACCTGTGGCACTGACACCAGTCCCTCGGTAGCAAGTCAGATGCTGGATTTCCATCTGAACATAACCTTAGCTTGGTTTTGGAGTGATTTTACTACAAATTTTTTAGAGAAAGAGATCAGGATGAAAGTTGGGTAATGTTTTAATATAGTATACTTTTCATGCTGGTGTTAAAAATGTGCAGTAATTTTTAAGGTCTGTTGTTCTCAGCCAGTCACACAATCCCATAAAAATAATTAATTAAGGCACAGGTAAGTTTAATTCCCAGTTAGATGACACTTTGTTAAATAAGATTGGATATTAGGAAAATTTGGTTCACTGAATGGATGGTCAAGCATTGGAACAGGCTGCCCAGGGAAGTGGTGGAATCGCCATCTCCGAAAGCGTCCAAAGCAACGTGTAGATGTGATGTTTTGGGACACGTTTCAGGGGTGGACCTGGCAGTGTTAGTTTAGTGGCTGGACTTGATTTTAGAGGGCTTTTCCAATCTGTGATTCTCCTGATTTTATTGGAATTTTGTTTACCCGACTCTCTGATCTTTAATATTTTCTGTGCTCAAAATATCCTCCTGGGCTCTGCAGTCACACGAGGTGAGCGCTGTGACTCACGATGTGGCATGGGTGGTTTCAAGTGTGTGGGGACAGTGATGTGATGTCCTATGCAACGCAGGCACTGCCACTGTGTCTGCTCCCCAGGCCCCCATCAGTGGGCAGCGGACGGGCTGGGATGCCAGGAACACCACTGGAATATACAGCTAATGTACCATCTCCCCCTGCATGTGTATATAAATATATATAAGTGTGTGGGTATAATTAATGCACATAATTACTTAGATTGCTTGATACAGATACTTATTTTTGTTTGTAGTAAATATGTTGGAAAGCTTCAGAAACACAGTTAATGAGCCTATTTAGCTATTCAAAAGATACAGGATCTGAAACTTTGAGAGTAGGAGGTGTTGCAGGAGCTGTAGCCTATTATTCAATTCCTGGGGTCAGACCACCAGCAGCTCTAAAAATCAATAAGGTATACAAGGATGAAATAAACTTAAAAGTAGAAGTATTGACAGAGAATATTCCACAAAGCCACTCTTCATGAGGTTCATACTGAAACCTAGAGAAGTTTTACTCTTTACTCTAAGAGCCTTGGGCCAACATCAGGAACTTGCAGGATTCTTTGGACAAAGTTTTCCGAAGTTCAGTCTCCTGATGGATCCAAAATGTGCCTGGATACCACAGTACTGGAGCACACGGAGGCAGTGTGTCTGACTGTCACTCTGTCCTGCACTCCACTGATGAAAGCAGACACCCTAGCCCCTAACCCAGCCCTAATCCTAAACCCAATCCTAACCCCAAGCAGACACTTGTTTGGTTTTATGATTGGTTTTTTTTCAGAAACTTTCAGAGTATTAAAACCCCCACCAAACCTTGCTGGTCTGGCAAGTAAAATCAAGGTGAGCAGATATTAATAGCACAGACCTGAGAGACCTTCATATAACATGTTAGTGGTATAAACTTTAATATATATGGAAAACATTCTTAATAGTATTCCAGGTACTGGGAATAACCTAAATCTTCTGATATCATCATAAATACTCTCTTCTTTCTCATTCTTTTATACCTTGTCTGATTTGATATCATATCAGATTTAACTGCAAAGACAGCTGCAATCCATGTTTTTAAGGTCAAAGGAACTACTCACAGTAGAAAGCATCTAGTATTGGAAGATGTCTTCCTATAGAAAAGCAGTCACAACCAACATGGCAGGAAGAATTTTGGGCCCTGCTTTATCTAATGTACTTAAAATAAATTCTGGTTAAACACAATTATTTTCTTATAGAATAAATAATTTTGTACCAGCGTGATGGCCTTTGATTTTCGTCATATGTTTAAAATGGTCAGAAGAGTACATTTGCCAAATCCAGGCAGTCATGAATTTGTCAAGCCCCTGAACAAAGATGAGCAGAATAAATAAATAAAAAAAGAAAGTCTGAGAAAATAATATTGGGTCTTTTTTAATGTGCTGTCTCCTTTCATCTGTTTTATCATTCATGCTTGCTAGATTTCCTCTGCAGTTGGGAGGGTTAGAAAATGAGAAACTAAGGTTTTGCATAATCACATGATTCCAGGAAATGCGCTTTTAGGGAAAATGACCAAATGTCACAGACAGTTGACAAGCATAACTAGCCATGAGAGGGTGCTGTCAGTTTCTGGGTGTGATCTTCCAGTTTTAGTCAAAGGTATGAACATAAATATACCGTTTGTTACTCTGGTGTAGCATTTATTTATTAACTCATTTCACCAAAGAGATAGTCAACTTTGCAAGTGTCTTCAAATCATTTGCTGTCATACGGTTTGCAACTCTTTTTATGGCCTCTGTAATTTACAGCAAAGTGATTTGAAATATATACCTTGATTAGATCTACATTAGTCTTATATTTTTTGTCAAATTATGTAAAAATGGAAATAATGATTAATTTTGCTATAGGAAATTTCATTGAGTTATAATAATTTCAGTCTTATCTCTTTGAGCTGTGTGTTTCTCCTATTGCTTTAAAACTAATTTAGGCCACATTATATACAAAATTAAATCTTACTTTTATAGCTACACCCTTGGGGTTCAATGAAAAGACTTTATGAGCTAGAAATTAAAAGTACTGGTTGAAAATACTATTACATTATACAGGCTATTATTAAGGCAATTTACAAAGTTGGTATTAAAACTATGCACATTTTTCATTGTTAGCACCCATATATTCAGCAAGCCCATGGGACCATTTTGTATATAATCTGGCAAATAAAATCAACTGAAAGGTAAACAGTAAGTCCACTCCATTTCTTGATAGGGAAAATTGCACTACAATAATTATAAAGCAGATTTAGCCTCAGATTGTTATTAATTTAGGTGATACATACCACATTTGTTAAATGTAAAAATCAGTTTGAAACTCTGTGTTCCACACATACTGGAGAACACACAGAACAATGAGTTTGCTTTCTCATAAAAACCCAGATACCTTATATTCAATGAAATTCAATTTGGCAGAAGTCTATTTTGCATTTTAAATGTGTAGTCGGAGTTGATTTTTGGCTCCTATGTGTGTTTCCAGTATTTGGAGGCAATATAATTGCTTGTTTTGCTTGGACTGTAGGTAACATAATGCATGGCCCAATGCTTTTATTTCTGAACAGTGATGTAAAAAACCTTGCAACATGATTTATGATCTTTTAATTTAAAGGATGCTTAAAGAACAGAGACCACCAAGAAGCAGGATGGAATATCAAATATTTGCCCAAGATGACAATATTGAGATAGAACCATGTGAGCATGCAGTTGGTCCTTTAATGTTATATATTTGTGTGTTCCACACTGGAGCACTCTAGGTGTCATGTCAAAATGGGACAACTGTGTTTAAACAGAAGGGGAAAAGATTTCTTTTTCCTCTTTTGGGGGAACCTGCTGCAATAGTAGAAGTGTTTTGTCAAGGAAGTTCCCACCAGGACTGGCTGGTTGCAGCGTGAGTGTTGGGAAGAGCTGGAAGGATGGAGCATTTGCTGCAGCAGCATCACTGCTCTCACTCCCTTGCTGCTCTGTGACTGCAGGAGTCTTGTTGGGAAGGTCTTGTTGCTGTGACTCAGAGGTTTTTTCCATCTACTTCTACTCTAATTTTACAGCAAAACTGTCACACTGCTGATGGAGTCAGAGGACAAGGAAGTGCATTCTTCCCTTGGTTTCCAGGACTGGGTTCTAGCTGGTATTTGTCAGTAAATTGAGATGACCAGAGTTTTTAGGGTTTAGCTATCCCAAGGTTTAGGTGTATGATTTATTTGGACCATCAGTTCTTGCTTCTCAGGTCTGAGAAAACATTCCCCAGACTTTTTGAAAGGGCTGATCCACGAGGTGCTAGATTTTAACCTGATTAGGAGAGGGCAAGAATGCCCAGCCTGCTGCTGCAAGGTCCAGTGGAAAGCTAGGATATAAATTACAAACCTGTCCAGATTCTGGGTAAAATAGCAAAATTTTTCTTGCTGCTGCCCTTTCTGGAAAACCTGTGGCTCAGGAGCTGCCTGGGAAGGAAGAGCTCATGTAAATATGCTGCCCAGTCATGGGCACCCAGCTTTTAGGGAGTGCTCTGGGAGTGCTGAAAGACAGAGATCCTTTCCTTGGATGCTCAGCAGTCAGCCTCTGCAGGAAAAGTATGGATTAGGTGTCAAAGGTGACCAGCTCACTGTATAATCAAGCCAATAAACTCTGTTGTGTTACTGAGCAAAAGAAATTTTGACTGTTCCTGTTGTGTTGGGACAGAGGGAGTTCCATGCAGGAATGTTGTATACAGCTGCTGTGACCTGAAGCATGTTGCCAGTCTGCACTGAGGGGTCACAGAAACACTTGAAAGTGTCTGATTTTATTTATGTGAGGGATCAATAACCCTTTAAATGAAACAAACTAAGAGTGCAAGCTCTAGCAGCTTCTTTTTTTTTCATGTTACAAGAACAATTTGAAAAGAAACATAATATTATTTGGCTAACAAAACCTCCTCTAACCACCCAACTTCATTCCGATTGAAGACTATAAAGATATAATTTATAGAGATTAAAGAAGACTAATAAAAAAGGAATAGCTGTGATATTGTATTTAATTTTGGCAGTCTCTATTATCTTCTTACCGTCCCTTTAAAAAAAAGATTTTTTAACTATTACTGCATAATGTAAACTTTGCTATTATTAGATATGCATATTTTATGGCCTTGGAAAATGTTGATATATAATTAATTTGATTATGGATTTAATTAATTCAATTTTAGATTGCCTACATTAATTTATTAAATTCTGTAAAAGATAATAGATTGATCACAAAGGGAAATGGAAGAAATTATGTGTACTCAGAAAACTAACAAGCATGTTTAACATGTTTGTACAGAGAAAGCAAAAAAAAGACATTATGTAATACATCAATCAACCCACAGAGATTACATTTCAAAGCCTTTTTATATTGAACAAATGGAGCTTGATTTTTAGTCTTTTAGAAGTATCTGAATTTACAGTAGTATAAATTTATAAATAATGCATTTTACTTTTGTTGCTATTGTTATTATGGCCTGAGGATCAAAGCCTTAAATTAGGTATCTGAATTAAATATAACCACCCCTAAGAACTGACAATCACCACACCAAAGCCTATTTATATAACTTTTCTGATTTAAATAACTGAATATTTTTTGAAAATACTTAAAATGAAGAAAAAAGTTTAGGGATGGGACACATCAAACCACAGGACAGTCCTGGAAACCCTTACACACTCATAGCTTCTTCACTGTGTGGCTTCCTTCCCTTGAATGGGGCTTCTTGTTCAAGGAACGTTACCCGCACACTGATGTCAGGAAATTGTTTTACATAAAGATGGTATAATAACAGTCTGATAAATAAAACGGTATGAAACTGATCAGATTTCTTACTAAATTATACGTTCTCAGTAAAATCAATGAAAGTTCATGTGTCTGCATGCAGGGGTCTCTTTGTGTATGGTTTTGAAACAGAGGGATCTACTCATCTAATTTTTGTCTTGTAAAATAGTGTGGCTTTCATTCTTGCACTGAATTTTATCTTCATCACTTTCCCACTGGTTTTAGCAAAAATATGTAAGGGTCTTCTTAAGACTTGCAGAATTTTGCAGAAATACAAAAAATTATGTGTGCAAACTAAAGTTTTGTGTGGGATTATTTTAGATTTTTATATTGGTGATTTTCTGTCTTCCCCACTGATTTTAATTTATTTTTAAAATTTTATTCTAAGGAAACCATACTTACAACAGTCTTTGATCCCAGGTCTACAAGCACGTACACCCTTACAAATATGAAGAATCACGGTAGTCAGAGGTTACCCATATAATTACACCTACTTAATTACAGGTTGAATTGTTATTCAGAATATGGACACTGTACTTATCAAATTTTTTCTACGGTATGTTAGAGAACATTTTGGACTTACAAAAGCTAAAGGCAAAAATATTCTTCAACCCTTATCAGGAGTTACCACTTCATATCTTTCAAAGGTGAATTGAACTTTTAAAGGCTAAGCTTTTCATATGTGAAAGGATGATAAAATATAGAAAATATATTTTAAACGAATGTCCTGCAGTACATGTTACAATGTTCTTGTTAAAACAAGGTGTTCCTTGATGGAATATCACTCAGTGCTAAATGAGGATTCATTTCAAAGAGAGCATTTTTGTCAGTATGTTTTATTGCCATAATATAATACATTTGACATACATAAACATCAAATTTTGATATGCTTAGGACAAGAAATGTAACCTTTCTCTTTTTTCAAAGTCTTGATTTTAAAATTCTGAATTATGCTGAGCTGATTTGTTACCTTCAAAGCTTGTCTGACACTCACCTCTTTTGAATTGATGGGAGTACTATTAGATTGAACCATTTCCTGGGGTGCAGTCATATATTTTTGAAATCTAATCACAATGAGCTCTTTACTACAAGAAACAATACCTGGATATTGCTGACATCTTACAATGCAGATGAACAGAACATTAAATGCTCAAGTTAATTCCATACATAAAAGAGAGAATGGTTTAACTTTCTCTTATAATATTTCATAAATAGCCTTGTATATACAGATGTGATATAAATCTATTACTGCAATAAAAGAACCCCTTTGCTATTGAAAACCTCTAATTAATAATGCATTTGGTAATGATTACTATTACAGTTATTATTTAATGCAAGCAAAAACTGAACATAATTTTCAATTGTGGCCAAGTAGGATCTCCTCAGTCCTTGTTATTCATGATTCTGCTTTTTGAAGGACAGATTATTTTTCATTCTCTTTAATAATTCACTAGGTATACTAAGTGTTTACTTCATGTCTGAACGACAACCAATCTTGTTTTAATTAAATATATCTCCTGACATTGTTTTAACATATCAGTGAATTCAAATCAGTTAGTAAAATGTTAAGCAAATCAAATTTGTAGTCACTCTCCACTTTGAATATCCACTTCTCTAGTTTCTTCCCACCTGCTGTCATGTGTTAATTTTTTTAAAGCATCATCTATTTGCAAAAAAAAGAAAGAAATTGGTATTGTCTTGTGTTGTTTCATCCTTAAAGTGAAACCATTTGCAAGAAAATTATGGGTCCCTAGTGCTGAACTTCTTTGCATATTAATTTTGTTAGCCTTACCTCCTGTGGTCTTTAGTTCTGGAAGGCCTATTAGATAATACACAAGATAAATTTTCCCTGGTATCTTACAGCTAGTCAGAGGAAAATAATCCTTTTCTCTTAAAACTTAAAAATTGCAATATAAGCCATACATACTTTCCCCCTATTCTATTACTAAAGATTAATTTAATTAAGCACAATAATCTAGTCAATACTGGTTATATTCATCTCCAGGTCTTGACAAATTTATGCTTATGTTAAATGTGTCTCAAATGATAATGGATAAGAAATGGATTCTGCACAAAGTTCTGTCAAATGGTGGTATCAGAATGGGCTTTGATGGAATTCGTGTGTTTTATCTGAAATGCAGAAGCCAAGGGAAGCTGAGTAGTTGGAATAGTTGTGGTCAGACACAAACGTCAGGCACTTCTCATGGTTACAGAAGAAGATTTAGCTGGATAAGGTTGGAGACAGATATTCAAAACTACAGAAAGATGACTGGTGAGGTTTACAAAAGTGTCCAAGCAGACAAGACATGAGTCCCATTTTCAGCCTGTAGCAGTGAGTATTTTGGCATTTTGGTGAGTTTCTCTAAGTATCCAAGTACCTGCAAATTCCTCTGGAAATCTGTGTCTCAGTGTTATGATTACATAGCAGCTGACTTTCAGCATGTTTCTCTGTGCCTAGGAAATGAATTTGTGGTTTTTAGAAAGAAAGTGCTGGTGTTATATCGGCCTCTTACAAATGACCAAATTACAGGTTAAATTTCTTCAGCTACTTGAATGTATTTGCTGTTTGCACCCAAGTATCATAAGCTTTTTGTCATAACAAAAGAAATGCGTGGAAAGCCCTCAGTTCTTGACAGACAACTTGGTTTTGAGTTGTTTTCCCCCAAAATGTCCTCTGCTTTTAGAACAATAGAACTGTTAATATCTCTCAAAACTTTATAGCTGAGCAGAGACCAGTCAATTTGTTTCAAGATTTCCAGCTCATACTCTGAAAACAAAGTGAGCCCATCTTTAGGCAAAATTACACCATTATTTACTGGCACTGCCTATTGTTTAAAATGGAACACCAGGCCACAATCCTAAACAAGCCTATAGTAGTTTTTTAGACTCTAAAAGTATAGTGGAAAAAAGGGAATTTTCACAGTTGCTGACATCTCTAATTTACAATTGCACTGGGAACTCGTTATCAAACAGATTTCTTTGCTGTTACTAGACGTTTCTAAATATATGTTTTATTTTGTAATGAAAATCCTTAAGGCATTCTAAAGACATTTTTTTCTCATATATGTTTCAATTCATTAAAATGTTCTTAAATCACAAACATATGTAGACATTCTCTGCTCCTGAGAACTGTTAAACCATTATATCTGACCCTTGCATTACCTGGAAGGCTTTCTGGGAAAGAAAATCCAATTTTTTTCTCCCCCCTGCGCTAACCCACACCTGAATCAGACATGCAGGGAGAGAGAGCACTCTTAACAGTGTGCCTAAAGTGAGAATCCACACCAAAACCACAAAACTTGTTTAGGTGATGTCCTTCAAAGAAAAAAACTATCAAAACTTACAACTTATTCCCTTTGCTGTGAGTTTGTTAGCATTGAGACAAATGGAGGGATTTAGACAAAGAGTGTGATTGACATCTGGCAATGTCAAAATAGAATGGATTTTTCTAGTTTATGATGAGATTATCAATATTAACCAATTAAATGGGTAAAACATATTTTGTGTATTTAGATGCAAGGATGTTACAAATAATGGTCTGAAAGCATGCAAAAAGGATTTTTTCCCCCATCACTACTTGGCCATGGGATAAGTACTGAAAATAAATACACAAGTCATGAATAAGTAATGACAGACAAGATCTCCTCTGTTTCCTTGGGCAAATCTTTTGACCTTTGTCCTGTTGTCGCACTCTTTGCATATTTGATCTGTTTAGACTGTGGGGTGTCTGAAGAGAGGACTGGTCTTACTGTGTTTGTGGGGCACCCAAACAGTTGTGAGATCTTGGTTTTCTGCAGAGCCTCAAGGCAACGTCAGGCTGTTGATACAACAACCAATATTTCAATCTACTGAAGTTTCTGTTTTATTGCTAGAAACAGGATCTATCAGTACAAAATGGCTTTCAGCCTGTGTTCTTTCTTCAGAGTGCTTGCCTACCATGTGCAGAGACCTGATCTCTGCAGGGGTCGTTTGCCATCTCCTGACTTTTGCTACTGCTTTTGCATATGGTTTGTAGGAAGCAAGGAGGAGGAGATGGATTTTACTGCAGATTCTGTTAGAGAAGAAGTGACATCACCAAGAGATAGAAAGGGGAGAGCAATGAGCTTCCCTGCAGGGCAAGGAAGAGTAAAGAGAATGGCATAGCAGTATATTTGGGGAAGCAGGTTGGAGAGAAGAATGAACAGAAGGAGAGAGAGCAATAGAGACAACAGGAAGAAGAGTAAAGAATGAGCAATGAGACAATATGATTAGAGCTTTTTTTCCACCAGGGAGAAACATTTGCAATGCAAACAATTAAAATCCGTTAGACTTTCCTAATAATGTTTTTCCATGCATGTAATCATGGCAATTGCCAAAAAGGATGGGGAGGAAACAGCAGGCAGGATATTTTTGGGTGTAAACGAAGAATTGGGACTTGAGATTTGCAAATGGGAGACTGGATGACTTTTATCTTGTGGTTGGACATATGTTATTGGCATGCAATGGCAGAAGAAGTGGTCTGAATAGATTCTAGGGGATGGAAAGTATTCTGTGTCCTAAATCAAACTGTTCCTATTGAGATTAACAGTTTTCATCAATGTTAAATATACAGACTTGTTTCTATACTGAGAGGAAAATCTTTTCTGTAAGTATTTAATACATAAGGAATGAAAATACTGCTTTTCACTGACTGTAAGCCTATTGCAATTTCTTTACTTAAAAGGAGAAAATACCCTCACAGGAAATTTTTGTAACCTTTGAGTAGAAAACAGTATCTGGTAAATGCAGGTATTTAAATCAGATGAAAACTGAATAGAAATTATCTTCAATGACTTCTGAGATAAGTTTTGAGTGTGCTGTAAGAGTGGTCTTGTGAAAAGTCATTACGCTGTAGTCAGAGTATACAGAGGACCTGATGACATCTGAGTGTGATAGAACCATGACTAAAACCTGGCAATACCCAGTGCCTTTCACTGTTTCTACCGTGGCCAGTCTGTGCCAAGGAACAAGGAAGTGACTTCAGTGCTCTTGTTGATGAAACTACAACAGCAAACAGTCTTCATGTAAATGTAGCCTTGTAATACATTTCTTTAAGTAAGGGCAGCTACAGATGCTGAGCTCGTCTTCCTCAACACTCCATTGATGTTCCATTTTTGTCAAGCTACCCTGGCTCTGCTTAAGAGTATTTGAGTGTTTTATGTTTTATTTCATTGGAAAAAAGTCTTGAACTTGAAGGTCAGTTGTATTTAATTTCTTTTCTTCTAATGTTTGATAGTTTCAAAATTCATGTTAAATAAGTGTTTTTCTTTAATGTTGCCATGATGTTCTTTTTTCCAGCAATTAATTGCTATGGTTTATTTTCCATTTCATACAAGTTTATTTTATGAGTTTACATCTATCTGTCAAACTCATTAGCTGTTTCTGTGAAAACTTCAGTAATTTCTTCAGAGATTTTTTTCTAGGTCATAAATAAACAAGAAATAATCTTTCAAAATAGATTTTAATGATTCTTCCCTCGATTTTCAAATACGTATTGTCTTAACAGTCAAAGCCAGTTCTTTATCCCTTCAGTAGTTTCTGTCACACTACTTGCAAATCATACAGTCTAGTGCTGAATATTGTACTGGTATCTCCACAGATTTAAATCAGCTGGGGGTAGAATTGCTCCTGCTGACCCACTGTTACTTCTTCCAAGATTTCTGTCCAGTTTACTTGTCACAATTTGTATTCTGCGCTTTGGCGTTAATTTTTCTAAGCAATACATTTTATATTTCTCTGATGAAGTTTCCACTATACTGATCTGGAGTATTCATAGGTTTAAGAGAAAAGATATCAGTTTATTTTCAGGTTCAACATGTGGTGAAGTCACTTGAATGGCATCAGTAAGAATTAAGCATTTTGATTTCAATCTGATCGCCACCCTCAACTTGTTGAAAAATTCTCACCACAGGTGTTGTGTCAGCTTTCTTCAATCTATTAGTGCCTCCAAGGTTTGGAATCTCTCTCTTTTTTTTTTTTTTTTTTTTCTTTTTTTTTTTTTTTACTGCTTCCTCTGTCCTCCTGAGTAGTTTTGACAGAAGCTTTTTTGTCATGTACAGGCATTTTGTCTTCCTGACCTAATCATTTTGCTGATCCTGATTTTCTTCCATAATTCTTCTTGTTTCCTTAGGAAATGTAAATCTGCTGCAGCATCTGTTAGCTATCCTTGTTTATTAATAATTAGGCATGAATGTAATTATAAATTCTTTAATAATTTCCCTTTACCACCTCTGAGAGGCCCATTAACTGATCTCTTGTTTAAACATTTCAGATCTTTGTCTTACATTATTTTCATATATCACTCTCAAAGTGTTGACCACATTGTTGATACAAGCAAAATCTCATCCTCCGCTCTTGCCAGGAATTTATCTCTGAATGTGTTATCTCTTCTAATTGGACATTTGGGAGAGAACAGATTGCTGGAAGCTCAGCCCTATGGCTCCTTAATTCATAGCTGCTTGGCCCTTGACTAAATTAAAACTGCATGGAGCTGCCTGATTTAAGAACTCAGAGTATTAAGAGCAGCAAAGGATGAGATACAACAGGGCTACATACTTTTATGCTGTTTATACACCTTAGTTTAATCAGGCTCCAAACGCCAACACTCACTTTTCTCTTCATTTACTTTTGCCAAATTAATACTGCTGACGGAAACAAGCACAGAGGAATCTCCAGCCACTGAGCAGCTATTTTGACTGAATATGTAGTGGAAAATGAGATTAGCAGACCAGAAATCTAGTCCTCTTCAGGAGGTGAACAGATGTGTTCTAGCTTCAGCTGTGCTGGTGGAAGATATTAGTAACTGCAGCCTGTCTCTGGGTGGTTATCAGGAATCCCAAATCCCTGTGACTCTGCTAGTAGCACTGCTCATACAAGATTCGCCTAACCTATTTTTTCAAAATGCACTAGATTAGCAAAGACTTACTGTTTATCTGAACTGACCTGGGCTCCTTAGAAGTGAAATAAGCCGGGGAGTGCTCGGGTAACCCACTCGGTCAGCAGATCGGTAGGGGCAGCAAAGAACAGTGGACAGCAATCCCTGTCCCTGGCATAGCTGCTGCAAAGTACAAGTCTGGCTAGACCCCAAACGCTGCTAGATACACATTTTGTCTCCTTCCTATCCCCATGGTAATTCCAGATCCATTTACTCTTCTAATTTCTGCACTTTAGACCATTCTGCTTTTGGCAGCAGCACTTTATTTATTTCAAAAGCTTTAGTTCTCCCAGCGGCTGTGTAGAGTGATCTGGTGAGCAGGAAAAAAGAGTGGCTTCTAACCACACACGTATGCTCCCCCCGGTTGTCTCCATTTAATAAAATTTTATTATTTGCTACCTCTAAATTCTCCTGTGGTAAATCACCAGAACTGCCATGTCACACTTCTTTGTATTCTGAACCACAGGGAAAAAAAAAAAAAAAATCAAATACTTGCTTAGAAAAATATGTCAAAAGAGACTTGTCTGCCCCATGGTGCTTCTGGCTCAAATGAGAGAAACCACAGATGTACTGGATACAGTGTGGCAAAGATCTTCTGCTGGAACAAAAAGATACCAAAACCCCCAAAATACATTACACAGGCTGATTTGCTGTTTCCATTTCAGCAGATAAGGTTTTTTCACTTCTGCATTGCAGAATAGTAATGATAGCATTCAGCATTTTAGGGTCACGTTGGTTCATATGTCTTAAGAAAAATGATTCCCCCCCTAAATTAAAACTGTATTAGAATATTCTTATTTTTTTTTACTTTTTCCCCTTGACAAGAAATCAAAAATTAAACATCAATATTTTTGACATTTTGAAGGTGATTTTTTTCAGGTCGCGGATTTCCAAAGGGGAGAAAAAAGTGATCAAATCCTTAAACTGCTCTAAAGATTTCAGAAAACATGTAGATTTAATGGTCTGCAGCTTTTCAGAGAGGAATCTGAAAGAGAATGAAAATATTGCAGTGGAAGTGGGAGCCAAGTCCAGATGTACATGACAGCCTTAAGAGATTCAAGGAAATTGAAGGCAGCTGAAGAGAAGGTGCAGTGGGATTTATTGGCACCAAAAAAAGTCACAGGCTTAGAGAATTTTGGTCTCACTACTATTTACTGTGTGTTTAATCACTGAGGCTTTGGAGGGAGCCAAATCTGTCTGGAGAAAGCAGAGCCGAAAAAGTAATGTTTTTCTATTTTTTTTAATGGGTGAATAGCTAGACTAGGGGACAGGAAAATCAAACCAGATTTTG
>VYXC01008640.1:1520679-1548179 GCA_013397175.1 Platysteira castanea
GAGGGAATAAATGCGCCTTGCCTCCGTGTGCGAGCCCGGCGGCCCCGGCGGTGGCGCTGGCACCGCGCAGGAGCGCTGCGCTCGGGCCCCAGCGCGGGAGCGGAGCGCGGGCCCGGCCGGGCTGCGCCGCTGCGCGCTGGAGAGCGGGGGCTGCAGGTCACAGCTCCTGCCGGAGAGCAAAAGTGCTTAGCTGGGCAAGGGGCGGGAGAGAAGGCAGAGGGGGTGGCTCCCGGCAGTGCAGGAAGCCAGCCGCATGGCTCAGGGGGGCCGGGCGAAAGGAGCAGATAGGTGCTCTCTTATCTCATTCCCACGGTCTACTGGAGCTTTAGGTCTGGGTGCCGCTCTTTCATTCGTTTGCCGCCCCTATAGGTGGCTGAGCTGTGCGTGTGGAAGTTGTGAAACCTCTCCCATGGGTGATTCACCTTGCAGAAAATTTGGCTGTTGACGAAAGATTTCTGGGCCTGTTTTTAGAACAGGATAAAAGTTTATAAAGTCCCCATGCTTGTGGTATTTTGCAAAGTAGATTTAAGTGAACAAGAAGCTTGTAGGTGAGTCTGATTAGCACATTTCAGGGCTTTTCTAGCAGGCATCATCCTAGCTGGCCCCTCATTTTCATTGTTTTGATAGTCTTGTAGGAGGCAGATGGGATTTGATGTTCTGTAGATGAACACACTCAAAGTTTGCCTGCTTCTGTTTTTGTTTTTTCTTGGCTTGTTTGTGGGCGCTTTGGGACAGTGGTAAATGTGGCAGTGCTCTGAGGAGCATCCTTTGATGTCTCAGACTTTGGCCACCATGTCTCTTCCATTGGTATGTATTCAGACTTTCTCAAGAGAAGAGAATGTGTTGGTCATGCACTAATTCTATTTTAAACTGGAAGAAAAAAGAGTTACTAGTTTAATATTACCATCAGAAGCACTTCTGTAGTGCTTTGATTGATCTGGCCTTTGAATGTTTCCGTTGTTTAGAGGATTACTTACATAAAAGAGAACACATTGGTAACAAAACAGGCTTTTCCCTTTATGAACATTTATGTTTTATCTATCTGCATTTTTAATACACAGGTCTGGCTGACCTAGGAGCAATATGGGCAAATAGAGGAGAGACATAGTTATCATGGGCAACATTACACCCAGTTACAAATAAGGGACTACAAGTAAAAAAAGCATCCGATTGTCTCACCAGGCGAAGAAATGAGAGATTGACAAAAAGCCCGGGAGAAGACCATGTTATTATCACAACAAATAGTTGGTTCTTACGTTATTATTGTACTTGCTGATGTCATCAGAAACCCTCAGTGCTTGGAGAGAATACTAAATAACTTTAAATATCAACAGTGATTGAGATATCAGAAACTACAGGAAAAAAACTGTATTTGAGATGTAGGTACTTCTGAGCAAGAGCTACAAAAAAGAATGACTTACATAAGGTACTATACATACCTGGTATTCCCCTCTATTTTTATGTTTTGGTGGTTTTACAGCTAGATTTTAATTCTTCATTTCCCTTAGTTTTGAGCAATCCACAGAAGCTGGGGGAAAATAAAATCTTGACAAAGAACAGAATTTC
Source organism: Platysteira castanea (assembly GCA_013397175.1). Taxonomy (NCBI): domain Eukaryota; kingdom Metazoa; phylum Chordata; class Aves; order Passeriformes; genus Platysteira; species Platysteira castanea. The sequence goes on from VYXC01008640.1 coordinate 1,522,246, forward strand.
TGGAAATATTTTGAGCTTTTCTGGATGTGTTAATTTCCACTGATTTAAGTAAGTGTTTATTGCAGCGCAGCTGAACAGACATTTCCTGAAGTATTGGCAGGACTGAGATCTTTCGTTTTTCCTTTTTGATGAACTCTGTATGATCAGCTGCAGAATCACATTCTGGTGATCACAACAATCACACCAGTAAGTTCTTTTAGTATGACTTTCCTTGAGTAAGAGGAGGAAAGCTACGTCTCTTTTTGACTTAATATTATGCCACACTAAAGAGAGGCATGCTGAAGATTATTTGTGTTTTTAAGCAAAAGACATAAGCATTTCGATTTATAAACAATAGAGCATTCAAGATTGAATTATTTTCCTATAACTTATTTTAAAAGAATATTTTGCCATAACATAATATTAGGACTCTTTTTTAAGGACAAAGGAGGATGTGAGATTAGCTCTTGGAGCAACATGATAGATTTTTTTTTATAAACATCTTGGTTTTGGAGTGGAGTATTTTGATTGTTTTACATGTTGTATGAGAGCTTTTATTCATCAAAGCACCTAAGCGTGCACTTGAGGCTACTTTGTAATTTCTCATTTCTAAATGATTTAAATAATTTAAATTATTTCACTGCAATAAAGGTAGCATATAATAACTCCTCCTTGTGTTTGCTGATGAGGGCAGCGCTGGTGGTGGAGGGGATGGGGAGAGACAAACATTTTCCTAGGCAGTTATACCTTTGACTCCCCCAAAAGCATTGCGATTGTGGACAAACACTCAGTGATGGGAAGAATTTTCTAGAGCTTGTTGACTTCCTCAGGGAAAGTTTTAGCGACAGCAGATTTGGGCATTGGGTTCTTATTGTGCCAACTTGAAATTCTTCTCAGCTGTCTGTATAATCTTTTGACATAAAATAATAAACTTTTTTACAATTCATATCAAATGTTAAAAGTAATTTAGAGGCACTAGTTAACTTTAGGCTGAGGGTGAAAATCCTTTTTCTCCAGAGGTCTCAAATTTACCAGCTTTCACATCCATAAATCATTTATTTAACATGTTTTGTCCTGGTGCTTCTGTCTTATACAGATTTGATCCTACCAACACTTTAATAAAAGAGGGCTGGAACCCAAGTCCTTTTAAATTCTACTGAAACAGAGTTCTTGACATGAAGAATTTTTTTAAATCTAGGGCAGATAGTCTATGAGCTAGAGATGTATGTAAGTGGGGCATGGATCAGACACTCTTTCCCGTTGCTTGTGACCCTGTCATCCTGAATCATCCCTTGTACCACTGATGCATTTGAAGAGCACAGGGTCACTGGTAATTAAGACAGCTTTATAAAAGTGCTAGGAGTTGCAGCTGTAGGATGAAGAGCACCTGGAATGCAGAATTTGTTAAGCACATCGAATTCCCTTCGAAAAGGAAACCCTAGCATTTGCACATACACTGCTATCTCATGGGCTCAGAAGTTATACAGGGTTGCATTAGGTCACTATTTGGATGGATGATCTCCATCAAAAATGCCAGGTGCTGCAGGAAGCCTTGCTGATGCCATGGTGGCCAGGACTTCCTCTCAGAGGCATTACTAAGCAGTGCTCCACATGCCTCAGAACCTTTTGGTTTGATGGTGAGGATGTATTTTAAGCAGGCATCTCTCAGCTGAAGCATTTAACACTGACATATAAGGCACGGATCAAGGGCAACCGCCTGCAAAATCCTTTTTGATCTGTATGAGAATGACAGGCACTGCGTGATGGCTGCAGTCCAGGTGGGAAAGATCAACACTGCTCTCTGAGCTAACCAAAAAGGTGTAAGGGTCTGGAGGGGAGCATTATCTACATGTTACAGAGACACTGAATAGGGAAAGAAGCCAGTTTAAAATGACATCTGAAGCACATAAAATAAATTCTGGGGCTTGTCCTGCATGCCTTCAAATATATTCTGACTGTGCCTGGTGTTTATCCTGCCTTGCTTCCTTAACCCAGAAATCCTAGAAGAAAAGCTTAGGTGGGAGAAGTACACCATCATCTGGCACATGTAGGCTGGTATGCCAGTCTTGGGACCTGCCATGCTTCACAGCTTCTACACAGCACGTTACAGGGACTCACATACAGAAGGACTAATCTCTCTTGCTAAAGCAGGAGAGTGACACAATATGGCACAAAATTGTATTTGCACCCACTTTTACAATCCAGAGGGTGTCAGGTCATCTTCACTTAGAGATGAATATCATGGCACAAGGCACAGGGCAAAGAGAAAGAATGAAATTAACAAAAGGTATTTTTTCAATCAAGTGCATAGTTGCAAGACATGCCTGCATCTCCCACTTGTTTGTCTAAACAGCCTTGGACAGTACATGCCATTGTTAACAATGACAGATGTAGAAATGAACTGAAGAGTCTCTTTTAGATGGTACTCATGATCAAAGTATGTACTTGGACAAAGTTTTCCTGGGATGAGTGTCATGTTCATTCACTGGACCAGCTTTTAGAGAAGAAGTAGGTATTAGGTAGCTAGAGTGAAACAGTAGGTCCTGCTGCCTTTGAGCCATCCAAAGGAAGTTCCATTTCTGGAACACCCATCAAACAAAACCATCAAGCAGCTGATTGGCAGATACACTTGCATCTGGCAACATTCCCTACATTTTCACATAGAGCTGCATGGATCAAAGTCTGGGACAGACACCACATCCTCCTGGGCTGCACTGTAGAAAAAAGTGCCATGAAGCTGAGTTTCAAGACCAATAAAACACTGTTGTGAGAGCAGCAGCATCAGTGTGTTTGCTGGGCAAATGGAAATCTCATTCTCATGAGTATTACTGTGCAATTAAACATGAGACTGGACATATGTGTGGCAGAGAAGTGGACCAGTCTCCCTGGGTTCATGCCCATTGCTCTAACTGCTTGACTATACCAAGTTTACATCATTCTATCAGCTATTACAATCACGGGAGATTTTCCCCTGATTCTCCTGACCTCTGTATCACACCATTAAAGTATGGGTCCCACAGTCAGTGACTTCTCTCAACTTCATGTCACAGGTACATTCTTGCTCAATTATTTTATTCTATGTAGTGGAGGATTTATCCTGTCCTACTTTTTCTCTGTAATGAGATAGCAATTAAAGAAATAATCTGCATGTGTGACTGCATGTCTGACTCTCTCGTTTTGTGTTACACTAGAAGTAAAAGTGATAGCAATCAGATTAATTTCCCTCCTCATTCCTCCCTGTGGGCTGGGGTCCAGTAGCCTACAGAAAGTCTTCCCTGAACTGCATCAGGCAAGTCTGCTGTAAATATTTTTTTTGTTTGAGAAATTACAAATTTGACAGTTTGCAAATACTTCCTTACATCACTACAAATATTTTGGCCCTGCACATGAATGTACATCTTCAGTGGCTCTGACAAGGCAATGCCGTTGGTAGTTGTGGGCTGGTACTCACTGGCATCGCAGCAGTGACATGTAGAGCTCTGCAGACATGGTCAGGTGCTGTAGCAGTGCCCTTGGAGCACAGCCACGGCAGGGCAATCTCCACAGGAAGGCACTGTTTGCCCTCATGTCCCCTTGGCCAGGCTGTTACGGTTTTCCTACCCTCCCCTTCTGGCTTTGTCACCCTAGAAGAATATTGATGGATTCTTTGAGTTGCTGTTTGTGCTGGGGTGCCAGAGTCTCTGGGATAATTACTTCACAGTGCAGTTTACCGCAGTGAATGTTGTCAGAACAGCAATACATATTTGTTGTCGTAGCCAACTGGCATCCAGCTTAAGGATCTTTCCCTCTGACTGTTTAAATTAGAGTCTTCATTGTCTTGTGTGATAATGCTCACAGAGCAATAAGACAGCGTGCTTTCTATGAAATGTCTTGTAGCTGGTGATCTTTTAAGCCTTTCTTGGCTTGTCTTCTGGTCTGAACATCTGTGCTCTGTCCCTCTTTCTGTTGTGTTCGCTGCTATTGGACATTCTGCTTGAGGCAAGATCAAGTCTAGTGTTCTCCATTTCCCATCCTAATTGTGATATTGTGTTGCTACTGCATATGCTCTTAATCAGCTTTTGCAATCCTTCCTGGAATGTGTATATAAAATTTTTGAAATATTCTGGGATCCTCTGGAATGACAGCAGAAAAAAGATACTAGAAAGGAAAGGAATTTTTTAATCATTAAAACATTTTCAGTTTTCTCTACAGCATTCCCTACATTATGTTTTAATATTAGGTCAATTATTATCTAGACAGTTTCTGAATGTGTGTTGTCTGGCACCTGGGAGGGAACTCACAAAGCAAACCATCCTCTGCTCTCTCCCTTCACCTCCAAATTCTTAACTTTCCATTAGGGTTTCTTAAAGTCAGGGAGAGCTCTGAAGTGGTAGGTGAATAATTTCTGAGGTAATACCTGCCTAGAATGAGCCAGATGATTTTTAATTTTGTAATGATTTATTTAACATAATTTTCTACTTGTTTTCATTTTACCCTTCTCATTGTGCTGGTGAATTAGCACACCTAAGACAGCAAAGAATATTGTTTTATATTTGCATATAGAATTTATTGCATCCTAACATTGCATTTGATGCAATCAGAAAAATAGTAATAAAAGTAATTGCTTTGTTTTGTGCCACTAAGGAGTCATCCTGCAACCTGTGTGGCATTCAGCAGCGCTGCGTGCTGCAGGGTGGGCAGCAGTGCAGAGGTGACTGTATCTTTTGCTTCTAACAAAGTCACACTTGACCTTTGACCTCACATCTCACTCTTGGTCCCAAGTATGGGGTCATCTCACAGCAACCACCTGCCCTGCAATGTTTCTTCCACAACCTATCAATTGCTCTGGCAAAGCAATTGCATACGTTTAAAAGATTTGCAGGCATATTGTTCCCATATGCGAGTTCTCCTGCAATGAGATATTCAGTTGTTACTCCTGGGGAACATGGTGCCCCTTTAACCTCCACCCCAAGGCTTGTAAGGCCGAGTCTGGTGCTGAAAAATTTCCCCTCACACTGCAGGCAGTGCCAAATGCTGTGTCTTACACAGATCTTTTCTGAAGCCTGTGGCTTGTGTTTCCAGTCCAGGCTACCTTCCTTACCATGTTTTTGTGGTCACTGCTAATATTCTTAAAATAAATATAACTGAAGAATATTATCCAGACTTTAGCATTTCAGTGAATGAAGTAAAGGAGACTGATCCCCACACTGCCTTACTAAAGTGAGAAATTCAGCATCAGAGGGAACGAAATGTTGCTGATCTGCTACAAATGTGACCACAACAATCTAGCTGTGTATTCACAGAGAGAAAGTTATTAGTGTTGGAAAGTGAAGTGCTGTGTAGAGGGAAAGCTACTGAGGCCTTAACTGTTTTCACCTCCTGCTTTGGTTGTCACAGATGTTAGTCACATTGCATAATGCACTACTTGATGGCACTCAGCTACTACGGTGACGAGGACAGTATAAGAACCTATACAGAATAGAAAAACTGTAAGCAATGGTGTCCTGTGAGGATGAATTCAGGGAAGAGGATGCCTAAGGGCTATATAAGCTAGTGGGTGGTTTCACTAGCCTGGGAAATGGAAATAGAGCTCCAAGCCTCGGTCCTTTAAAGGCTGTTTCGACTTTGCCATTCTTTTCTTGTTGTCATTGAACAATCAGGAAAGCAGAAAGCAAATCAGTTTGAAAATTTTCTGAGGGCTTTCCACACAAGCCCAGAGGAGGAAGGGGGCACAATTTCCCAGGTGTCTTCTGACATTACTTCTCCTCTGTTTATCTTTTGCCTTGAGCAGACCTGTGGGCGCTTAGGACATAGTAAGCTGCTATAGACTGTGCTGCCTCTACCTTCCACAAATCAGCTGTCAAAAAAAAAAAATATTATATTATCCTACTTATGTAATGATAGCCTGTTGAAAGACTAATTTTCTTCTTCCTCGCTCTCCAGAAGTACTTGTGCTCTCCTCTCCAGTGAATCTTCAGAGCCAAAGAGGTCCAAATAGGTGCTTTATCTCAGCAGGGCAGAGGTGCTGCCGTGGCGAAGCGCAGCGGCAGTGATTGCTCCGTGATCCGGGTCAGGTTCCAGGTGCCTAATGAGAGCGATGGGAGGCACTACGAGCAGAGCTGGCCTCAAAATGTGGCCTCTAGACATTGGACATTAAGCACATGCAACTCCTCCTGAAATCAATGGGAGGTAAAGGCCTCTCAGCACTGGAAGTAGGAATGTGATTCATCTCTGAAATCTAACTTTACAGAGCAGTCACAGAGATTCTACCCCTGAACTTGAATCACTATGTCTTAACTGCATTTAAGGCTGATGGAAAGAAATAAGCACAGCTAATTCTGGTCACCAGGTAGTTCTAGCTGGCTGTAGGTAATTGGAGGCGTTTAAGTTTATATGAAATGAATTCTACTCTTGCTGTCTAAAATCAAGGACTTGCTTATGGGGAGCAACCACAGTAATGGGAAGCTTTTGAAGCTAATTAATGTATCCAGTGAAATATCTCATTAGAATGGCAGAGCCAAGGACAGGATCACAGAGTCTGAACTCCTATTACCTTACGATCATCAGGTGCACCTGCGATGTAAAGTTTAGACTGAAGATACCAAAAAAATGGCTATTTTTAAACAGACAGCTAGTAATTTTACTGTATGGTAGACATATTGTTTAAACTGTCTTTTTTTGGAGCTGGAACCACTAGATTTTTAAAAATCTAATTGTTATAATTTTAAGCAAAATATGTAGAAATTTTATACTGAATCTTATTCACTCTATGTAAGATAAACAGGAATTATGGGCAAGATATAAAGGTAGATTATGTTCTCTAGCTGTAACTCACAGTTTTGCAAGAATAGTAAAAGAATAGTGTGGGTGGTAATCTGTAACTATTTCAACCATCTTTAGGTTGAAAAATACAGAGCAAGTGCTTAACTTACTTCTTATTGTGACTGTAGAAGAAGAATGGGATAATATTTGTGATAGTCCTGCACCATGGAACTTGAGAGATGTTTCAAGTTTGTAAATGTATTAAATGCTTCCTTCTTTGCTATTGTACTAAGTAATAAGCATGAAAATACACCATGTTGGATCTTCAGTGGCTGACATTCATTCAGCCAAGTCTACTGCTTGCTCAATAAATTATGTATGTACATTAAAATATCATTTGTTGAATCCCCACAAAATGTATCCACTCTGCAGTGCACGTGATACTGAAAAAAATACAATTATATTTAAATATATTTCTGTTTTACCTGAATACCTGTCTTAATGGCCTCATCCTCACTAAATGAAATTTGATTTCAATGGATTTGGGAGAACCTGTCCCCCAAGACTTTGGTACTGAAGGGTAGTCGATTGTATTTACTGTTCTGGGCTGGCAGTTGCACCTTTTGGGGATGAATATTAATTCTCCTCTTAGCATAATCATTTTAGAATATTCCCTTTGTTCCATTGCCCAGATGTGTCTCATGTCATCAGCAGATGAGCTGAACAGCAGTGGTTTGACATGCTCAGCGGCTGATTAGGCACACTGGTTGGAGGAGGCTGTGATGAAGGAATTCGTATGGATGCAGCGGAGCTGTTTCTTACTTGTGCCGTGGTGTTAAGCAGTGGTAATGAAGGGCTGGTAAACAGGATGCTTTTGGGAGTGTCTGGGTCTATAGGGCTGCACTCCCATTGTCAAGACTGGAATATGCTCTGGAGAGAACCCCAGATATGTGCAAGCTATCACTCTGTCATGAAAAAGGAGCCTGTACTTGTGGAAGTGTGCCCTTCAACCATTGAAAATACTTTTGCACTGGGGAGAAAAAGGTGGAGAATTTCTCCTAATTATTATTAGGATAAGTTAGACACAATTTCCCTGACAGCAGTAGCACTGTACCTACTGTCTGACTATGTGAGAGGAGAAAAAACCTCCAGCTGGTGTTTTCTTGATCAACTTCTTTCAAGTGGAGAGAAGGAAAAAAGCTATAGGTTCAGCAGGTGGTTTAAAATGGCCAGTGGCATCCCACAGCCTGTGCCTCTGGTACCTGGAATGGAGTCCTCTGACCACTGGCACTGTTCTGCCTTAATAAGGGAAAAGCCACGAAAGAGAACAAGACTTGTTCATAAAGCTGTGTCTGAAATGGATGATTAGGCATGAGACAATTATGATCATTTGTCCTCGGCGCCACGTTGATCACTTTATAATCTCAAATTGTCTTAATGTTTTCTGTATTCCCATCAAGAGGCTTTTCCTTTCATTCCTCCTGCTGTAATGAACTAACACATAGTAGCAACTGGGCAAAGAACCATTATTTTTAGTTGGTGGCCTATGTCTTCTGCAGCAACCTCCGACATAAGTGAGCCCAATTTTGTGACCGTAATTACACATGGGCCCAACTGTTTGAACTTGCAATTGCACCCATTTAGAAGCTTTGCAATTGGGCAGTTAGTCTTCTAAATGGGGACAATTGCAAGCTACAAATAACTACTCCAGCATTTAATTGCTGGTGTAAAATGATTCCTACAACACTGGAGGTCAGGTAGAAATCCAGCTAAAAAGAAAACAGAGCCTATTTGGGCAGCACAGAGGAGGCATGAACTTTCCTGGTCAATAAATCTGCCAGTGAACTACAAATGGTTGCAAAAATTGAAAGTCATGTGTGTCTGTGAGGAGAGAAAAAGAATGCCTGAGGCACTGTTTTGTAGCAGCAGTGCAGCAAGCTCAGGCTCTCACAACAGACAGGTAGATGAACTGACTGGAAACCATCCAAAACACACTCACTGGCATTTCAGTCACTGGGATGATGCTGGAAAAACAGTTTCAAAAAGCTCACATTCCAGACAACAACATACTAGCAAAGTTTAAAGACCAAATAGATTTGGCTTATGTTCTACAAAGGAAACTTTCATGTCACAGTCAAATTTGATCCATAAACAGCTTTTATACTTCAAAGGAGAAGTAGCACCACCCCTTTCAAAACCTTTCCTTAAAGTTTTCACCATTTTTCTGAAGAAAAATGAAGGATATTAATAGATTGATGCCTATTATTTTGTGAATGTTATGAAAATTCTTGATTACAAACCCAAATAACATCTCTGAGCAGCATTTAAATACATGTACTTATTTAGGCACAGGGTTATAATGGTTAATTTTCCCTTTGACATTTTTATCCCATAACCAGAAAACATTAGTCAGGAAGAATGACTAATTTCAGAGGCGTCAGAATTTAAGTGTGAGTTTAGTTTAAAGCATATTCTGCTGCAAATGAAAGGAAGAACTCTTTCTTTTTAAATTATTTAATTTCAAAATATAAAGCTTTCAATGCAAGCTGAGTAGAAGGAACAACACAACCCCCTCAGGTATCTGTTTGCATTTTTTGCTTTGATTGTATTCACACTCTTTAATATTTGCTTTCCCTCAATATTCTTTTAGGGGGATGAGTTTTCTGGCAGGGATGATTGTGGAAACAGGGCATTTTAAACACCTTTGAATATATGTAAGGGATAATTTTTAATTTTCAAATGTGGTACTGCAAGCTGGTTCAGAGGTCTTTGCAAATTTTATCAAAAAGTAGGAACACACTTGATGGATTTTTAAAAAAATATTCAGCGATTGCCTGTTAGATGAAGGACAGAGCAGTGAGAGGTTGCTGTAATTATGCCCTAAATAGCTCCTAATAACAAATGAATTGCAGGGAACCTAGAGCTACTTCTGTGAACTATTCATATATAGAAAAAATCTGCTTTGTTATATAAATTACTTTATCAATTATGCTAAAACTGATATTGCAACTGCCAAAGAATCCTGCCTGATACACTAAGTTTTTTCTTGATTTTCCATGAAATAATTTAAATCTTTATTTAGCAGAAGGCTAGTTAGAACCTGAGGTTAATGTCAATCCTGTACAGAGTGAGAAAAAGGTGCACCTTTGTATTATCACTGAGGGAGATCTTTGTATTTTCACAAGAGAACTTGGATAATTTCAAAAAAAGGTTTTCGTCCACTGCTGTAAAGAACAGGAGAAAGGGGAGAGAATTACTCTCTCACATAAACTGGAGTTTATCCATGAATTCTCCATCAGCTATTGGGTTTTCTACCTATACAATTGCTAAGGTATTTATGTGTCTTTTGGCTTTATGCACATCAGTTTCCCTGTCAAAATTAGTTCTTACAATTAAGCACGTGATTAAACATTTTGTCTGATCAGTCTAGAATATGTCCCTGGGAGGACAAAGTCCCTCAGAGAACTGAATCGCACTGTGAAGAGGTTATATCCTTCACATATACTTTCTAGGCTTGGTTGTGTTTGTGATTGGCAATACTAATTCTGTTATAAAATAATATACACCTATTTACATACATGAAAATCCACATATATGTCTGCATGTTACATGCATACATATGTATTTGATTTATATATATTATACATCTTGGATTTTACATTTTGACCTCCATGGGCTGCAGGAAGTGAAGAGGCACCTCCAGTGAGCCTGACTGTCCCTCCTTGCTCCATAGTGTGTGGGTCTAGGGCACCACTGCGGCAGTGGGGAGGTTCTTCTGACTGGAACATTGTCTTTCTGGTTTGTGAAATTGCTAATATTTACTTTTGGCTGTCGTGCACTTCAGATTTGTCTGCTTGGGAATACCTAGGGGATACGGGTGCTTGCAATGCGTTGTGGTTTAATTAAGCTGATTTCAGTTGGATTGTTTTGTGTGCTTTATGGCAAGCGTGGAATAAGCAAGAGCTTTATTTTATTTATTTTTAAAGAAAGAACTAAAAGGCAATGGTACAATATAGAGGCATTATAGACAAGTATCCTCTGGGGCAATTGTTTATTGACCCACTTTTTAGCAAAACACCATATACATTATCATGCTACCTCACAAGTATGATTCTGCCCTGTCAAACTGAAGAGGATTTTTGCCAGTATCTTAAATGAGAGAAGCATTCGACCCTAAAACAACATTCTTCACATCCTGAGAAGTGTGAGATAGTTACCATTTGTACAGTGCATAGTACAATAGAGAGCTCTTACTCTTTAAATATATTCTTTCGTGTGCAGTTTTAAATATAGTTTCATTTTCTCCTTTCTTTTTTTCAAGCTGTTGTGGAAGTTTGCCTAAATAATGTACATTCTGCTTTTCTTAGGTAAACATTTTCCAAATAGTGTTCATTAATGGCTATAAAGAAAATCCCAGTGCAAGCTGATCTTTTATGTTCCCCCTCCCTTATGTCCACATTTCTGAGAACACTGATGCTGGAACCAATACAAACCATCCCAGCTGTCTCCAAAATTAGTACTGAGAAAAATAAACTGTTCTTCAAAGTAATAATTTTATACAACTAAATAAATAAATATTGTCAACACTGGGTCAAAAATACAAGCAATATTACATCAAATTCACTTCATAAGATGGATTGTATGAATGCATTTCAGTTCCTCTCTCATCATTCTCTTTTATATTTTTAGACAGTCTTTATGTGAATACAATGACTCCAATATCAAACATTTTAAATGATGCTTGAAATATCAGTCACTTGACTTTGATGTCACACACAATTAAATTCAACCCATCTTCTCTCAGTTAATAACAGCAATCTCACCAAGTCTAGTGCCTAATTAATACAAGCTATTTGTCACATAGAGGTGACACATGTATATCAGAAAGCTTGAAATATTGTTTTGTGCTGCAGTAGCTCTACCCAGCCCTGCAATATAGAAACTGTCTTATGTGTGATTGTCTTTAAAGATTTCAAAAGGCCTCAGAGTTTGGTGTGCTCAAGCTGGGACTCGACAGTGCATAGAAGGCACTACTGATGTGTTGGCTCCCTTTAGGCTGCTAAATAGTGAGGTATTTAGAAAGAAACGCTGCTAGAATTGAATAGTTCATACCCGATCATTCATTTAGGTGATCGGCAGAATTACGGATATGCAGTGCCAGTGGTAATTTGCTTAACCTGCAGTTTTTAAGCTATGTGATAGAATACACAATCATACATTTTCTTATTGTTGCATAAGCATTTCTTCATATTATTTATACTCAGCACTTTTTAACAGTATGTTTCAGCCAGGGTTGCTGTTGCCAAATAAATGAGATTGTCTACCTCGTATTAATTATCATTGTGTAATAAATAACTGTATAATAAAGTGGGCCAATCCTGCCTCCTTAACTTAGGCAAGGATTCTGTCTGCCTCACTGAGTGTTTTGCTTGTATTAAGGCATCAGACTTTGGACCAAAAATTTCTTACATCATTAGTAGCAGTAAATTGAGGATAATTTGTTATTGAACTCTTCTTGTGAACAAAGCACAACAGAGAAACCCGCAAAGTAAGAGAAGGGAGGAAACCTTAGTTATCTTTGGATTAGTAACCATAGTAATATCCATGGATTTTCAGTGCATTATATTTCGCAAGCAAGTGTGAAAGGTTTTTCCTGGATTTTTGATTATATGTGTTTTTGTTTCTTTTATATATTAGCAGTAGCGTGTTTGTAATGACAAAAAACACCTATAGCACTTTGGGGCTTACTTCCACCCAGAACAGAGCATGGGAAGGGCTACCTCAGCAGTGAGAAGAAATACCACCACAAGTCAGGGGACAGCTGATGCAAAATTGAAACCAACGCAGTATCTGGAGTCCTCTCTCTGTTCACAGCCATTGTTGCTGAAGGGCACAGTGATGTTCTAACTTCATGGGCGCTTTTCTCTCTGAACTGTCAACTGAATGGTGTTTCCTAAGTATAAGCCACAAAATCTTCTGGCAAAGATAGATACAGGTCCAGAGATGGACTGAAAATTTGTCTCCCCTCCAATCTACCCTTTGCTAGCCCTCTGTTAAATACCTTCAAGAGTATGAAGCACAGGAAAACCTAATCTCAAGGTCTGGCCATTGCAAGACTGAGATAAACTCTCTGCCTTTCTACATGGCATTTTAGGAGACGTAATCATGCACATTCATGGTCAGTGAGGAACAGGAATGAGGGAGGCCTTTATAGCAGAAACAAGTGGATTTCTCCTTTGCTGCTTAAGAAAATGTGAAAGGTTAATTTCACGTCTTGTCAGACATATGGATGTTCACTCTTAAGCCCATCAAAATGTGAGTCTGGATGAAGGTGGAAATCAACAATAAGCCAGACCTATATGCAGAAGAGTGGAGAGTGCTCAAATCTCTAACATTTGAGGAGAAAGGACTGTTTCTGGTCAGTGACAGTCTAAAAAGTTAGTCTGTAATAGATTTGTAGTAAGAGTTTTTTTTTCTCAGCTGTGGTATCTGCAAACACATAAAAAAATCACAGTTACTGGAAGGAAAAATTTAATTGAAAACAATTACTATGAGAAGAATTTAAGGGTTGTGGTGGATAAATACCTGAATGTGAGACCTGAAGGGATGTGCTGGTTAGAAAGATTAATGTGGTAGTAGATGGTGAAAGAAGTAGTAGCAAGTTGATCTCATTATGCCAGACACATCATAAAGAGCCATGAGGAGTTTACAACCAATGCTGAAACTGAGCAGCAAGTAGGGCATAGAAGCACAGTGTGTTCTGTGAGATGGAGTGGTTGGACACTGAAGTTTGACAGTTTAAGATTGGAAATCAGGTGCTTCTGTTTGACAGTGAAATTATTTGCCACTTAAACAGAGTATTCAGAGTTACAGCAAATGCTTTGCCACTTGGGATTTCTACATCAAGTCTGGAAGAATTTCCAAAGAGTAGGTTTTGGTACCCTTAGTGATGCAGCCTTTGTGTAGTAACTGTTAAATGAAAATTTATTCCAGTATTTTGGAGGTCAGGTTAAAAGATGATAACAGGCCTTTCCAGCCTTAAGATCTTTGAAGGTTTAGTTGCTGAAAGGCAAAGGTCTTCTTTATATCTCTTCTTTTTCTGATACCAAATCTATAGACCATCTTCCTTCCCCAGACACACCTGTTAAAACACATTTTTTTTTACTGCTGGTAACAGTCTAGTCTCTGAACTAGAAATCTCTCAAAGATGAAAGGAAAGGAGACAACTTATTGAATAATTTAATGCTATAGTATTACAAATAGAAATGGTTAGGGGTTATTGAAAATATTCTTGTATATGGTGTAGGATGTGGGAAAATTGCAAAGCACATTAGCTCTGGAAATGAAATGGCAGGCTGCACAGAGCAAAACCAATGTGTGATGTAGTGGCAATGTCACCAATATGGCATATATCTCACAGTGCTAGAAATCTCACTTAAAACCATAGAGGTAGTTACTCTGTGACTGTCTTATGAACTTTAGTAAGGGTTGTCTTTTTATTTATTTCTTTTGGGTTTTTTTTTTTGTGTTGACTTTCATCAAATTATGCTTCAGTTACCTAATAGACAAAATGCATCCTCCCTGATGGTCTGTCAGCTACTTCCTGCTACAAAGCTTCCAGGGGCTGAAGTGCTGGAGGCGAGCCACCCTGGCAGGTGTCCAGCCGCCTGGCCGGCCAGCTGGCTGCTGCTGCCCCTGCCGCTCCTCTCCGCCTGCAGGAGCGCAGTCCTTGCACAAAGGCTCCAAAGAGTCTTGGAGTGACCATTTGGATTGCCAAAACAGTGCAATAAGGCTGTAACTGAGGGAAAAAGCAAGAGCTGGTTCATACCATATGCATTTATGGAGAGCTTCATGTTGTCTGTCCCAGTGACTGGGTGACTTGGGAGTGATTAATGAAGCTGTGTTTTCTTTGTACAAGGTGCTAAGTGTGCCCAGTGCTGTGCAGATGATCATGCTGGATGTTGCTCTTTTGCCACACTGTTTTAGAGCTACCCTTACTTTTTTCCCTGTAAAGCCAAAACAAAAGAGAGGATGTGTTTTCTTGTATCTTCAGGCGTGGCAGCTCTGGGTATCTAGCCTGGCACACTTTCTAGCATGATGGAAGGAGCAAGCACAGATCAGGCCTCCCTTTCTCACTGTGCATCCGTGACTGGGTGAGGGAAGCTGAGGGGGTCAGCTCCCCCCCGCTCTCCCCAGCCCCTGCTGCAGCCTGGCACCCTGCTGCGGGCTGTGGGCACGTGCCCAAACGCTGCAGTGCAGGTGTCCAGTCTTGCCAGGCTCCTCTTGTCCTTCTAAATTGGCATGCAATTTTCCGGCATCAGTCAGGGAAAAAATCCCTGTGAGCGGGTCAGAATCCAGCTACCTGAGGCTTTGCTGTTTGTTCTCTGTGCAGTCACTGTGTGACATTCCTGTGCCTTGGGATGACGGAGCACTGCACTGTTGCTGTTGGGATGAGTTTGATTTCGACTGGAAGCGTTGATGAGGTGTTTCACATGGTGCTCAGGACTGCAGCTCTTCAAGGGGATGCAGTGTGACCTGCTTACAGTGTACTGGCCTGCATTTATAAAGCATGTGAGAACTTCTACCCAGATCTCCCCAAACAGGTCTTGATCTCTTCAAAGGTTTTATTAACCAGAGTGTTGATAAGCCATGCATCCCCAGACCAAATGCAGTGGGACTGAGAAAAGTATGTGGGGTTGCCTCCTTCCACAATCTGACCTTCTAAATTAATCCCTGGTGTTCATCTGCTCAGACCTCTGGGCAGCAGATTTGGGTAGCACTCAGGCTAATGACATACCTAGAAATCACTAGACTCAGAGCTAGCAGGGGTAATAAAATACCTTGAAAATAGGCTGGCAATGCAAACTGGCTGTGAGGAAAACCAATGAGTCCTGCAGAGGTGATTCCAAAGGCTCAATACTTGCCAATTATTACTACGAGTGTAACACAGCTATCCTCTTTACTCCCCAAAGTTAGATGAAGGTGGTGAACTCAGGTGCTCTTGTAGGCTATCAGACATGGTTTGATTATGTCTGGTATGGGGGCAGAAGGGGAAGCTTTTGGGTTCAGGAGCTCATCCCACTTACAAAAAGTTATCTCACTGTTTGGAAACCAAACACATCCCTGTGCTCTGTAAGAGAGGATAATCCCCCAGGCAGGTCTTGCTGAAATTTCAAAGATGTTCCTGGCTGGCTCATGAGGAATCTTTCATAGCTTTTTCCCCCACCCCAGCTCTGTGTCGGTGTCCTCTGGCTGGTGTTGGTGCTGGTGCCAGGGGTCCTCCTGTACCTTGGCTGACACATAACTGCACGTGGGGAGCCCTGAGCTCTGGAGGGATGATGCTGCCTATTGCCCACATGCAAACATGCTCAGCCTGGGATTTGTTGCTCCACAAACTGAAAGTAAGCACCAATTTAATTTCTATGCCTTTACGAGCAATTTAAAAGGTGAAGGATATTTTCTTTCCAATGTTTCCATATATTAGATTGGCAAGTTGTCAAAATTAAGCACTCCACAGTGGGTAGATGTTTTGTTTGTAGCAAAATGGGTTTCCATAAAGTGATGAATTCATGAAATGAAGTATTGAGGATCGTCACATTGTATTGCCAGAACAATGGGAGATCCATAAAATGATCTGCTCATAAATAATTTGTTATATCTGCTATGTACAGCACTGCTAAGTCTTATTTTCTATAATAAAGACTATTTTCTTTTAGAGAAAAAAGTAGAGTAGGACTGTCAAAATATTAAATTACAGAAGACCTTATAATTTTATTTCTTGACATTTCTTTATCAGTTTTATCAGGTTTATGTAAAATACCAAGGTATTATTTGTGTTCAAATTATATATCTTTATACATCAATAGCATTTTTGTATTATTTGTCTGGTTTGCATTATGATGAATGCAGAATGGTTGCACAAACTTCAAAATGTGTAATATTATGTGTAAATATTTTACAGAAAAAATCTCAGTGATGTATGTTATTTTTGAGGTATTCTGTTGACACCACAGAAAAGACATGTAAAAATATAACTAAATAATTCAGTGATTTTAGATTTCTTATACTACAGTACTGGAAATGATTTTGTTAAAAAAGCAACGAAATTCTTTTTGAATTGCTAAGGTAAATGGGGGATCTTTGAAATAACATTACAGAGTTTCATTGACACACTTTTCCAAGTAAACTGTGTTTTCTTGAAATAAATCCTTTTTTAAAGAGTGCTGATTTGAATGAAAATGTTTGGGTGAAAAGAATTTGTAGTGTGGACAGATAAATGTTGCAAAAATTTTAGAGAAAGTATAATTCCAGTATATCGTACTGTTTAGAGGAATTGCTTAATGTTGTATTTGTGGCGATCAGTAGCAAAAAATGACCTTTGCAGGTGAATACATCACCTTCTGATGATGAACCATTTTGGAGCGATGTTGATGTCTCTGCTAGAAAAAAAAAACAAATTAAAAAATCTCTCATTCTCTACTCTTTAGTTATTCTTACTGTTGAATTAATAATATCAATCAAATGAAAATAACTAACTTCTAGAAGTGTCCGGTTCCTGCTGAATTCAGAAGGTGCAGAATAAGTGTTTTTTAGGGGGTCTTAAGATATAATGAACTGAAGTGTAAAGGATGGTTTTCTCTCCTGTTGAAGTTGAGGGGAAATAGGGAAACCTGGCCAGAACTGGAGTTTCCTGCAAGTGGAGTCAGTGTGACTCCAGCAGTGTGGCTGTGTATGAGCCTACCCACAGCTCATTAAAGGATCAGGGCCTGGCTTAGGAAACTAAATCCTTATTTTAGCAATGTTATATGCAGTACTTCAAATCAGGAGAACTTTGTTTCTTGGCTGATAAAACAAAGCTTGGATCCAGCTACCTAGGGTTTGATTCTGCACTTCTTGCACATCAAGGAATTTGGCTTTACAGGGAATTTTAAGCTTTGAAAGAAATCCTGGATTAAGCTCCTGAATGATTAAAATTTAAGTCTGTCAGATTTCTACATATAAAGTAAAAATAAAATAGAAATTAACATTTAAAAAAATAATACCCATAGTCTCCAGGACCTGAGGCAGGCTTGGAGCATTGTAATGGAAATTTCAGTCCCATGTGCCACAGTAACTGCAGCGCAGCAACTTTTAAAAATAGCCATAATGACGCTGTTGCTGATGGTGAAGGGAAAATATCACAAACCCTTTCTTTCCCTAACATATCTAATAAAACTCAAGAATCTGTAGCCAAGTCATATTTTGTTAATTTTATATGTGTTTGATTGCTGATGGCTACTTGAAAAGAGAGAAAAAAGTCCTTTCTTTGGCATCTGACACGTTAATATGGCAGACACAAATTTTGGCCAAACAAAAGAAATGGCAACCTGTGCAGAATGGAATTGACACTCCAGTTTCCAACAGATTTTATTCATACAGTAAAATGTCTGTTTCTGGATTTTTAATTTTCTGGGTAGCATGTTAGTGTTTTAAATGTAAGAGAGTAATGTCTCATCTGAGGATTTGGTCTTGTTCTCTACATAGTAAGAACTGGTTTTGTGTAATTCTTTTTCTCCCCTCAAAAAAAGCAGTATAACTTACTGGACAGTTTTTTTTTTTTTTTAACTTAATACATAAGAAAGTTTAAAGGTCAAACAGGGAATGCTTTTTTGAGAGGTTGAGATAACTTTGGGCAATGATCCTTAGTGGAGATACACTTAAAATACTTTTTAACATCAATTTTCATTTGCAACATACTTAATATCTTACATTTAAACTATCTAAATCAAAGCAAACATTTTAATTTGATGTCAATTGCAATTTTATGTCAAAATCACGCATTAAAAAATCAGCAAATTTTCAAGAGGGCATAAAACATATGAAGTGGTGACATATGCATGATACCTTTTTATTTAGTCTTTTTATTTTAGTGGTATAAAAATTACTTACATCAGTGCATTAAGTCAATCCAAACTTGAACTCTGTGAAAACAGTAAAATTGTGTCAGATTCACAGTAGTATAATAATAAAAAACTTGCAGTATTTATGATGTTGAGTAGTCGTTATCGTAGGTTACAGAACAAACAAAGTCTTAAGTTACCTCTTCTGATTTTGATGGTAACAAAAGCAACCATTTCGGAAATATAGTGGTGTTAGAGCAATCAAAGAGACTGCTTTCCTCCCATAATGTTAGCATCATCTCAGCATGTGGCACCAGAAAGGTTCTCTTTCTGCAGCATATCACTAATCCTGCATTGTCTTTATTATCTTTATTTTCTGATGCTTGCCCATGCTCATCATTCACAAACTGAAGAGATAGAACACTGAGGTCTTCAAATATTGATAAATTATATTAATATTAGGATACCCTATATACTCTTTAGTATCCTATGAATTCCAGGTTTCAGTCAACCCACTATATATATATATATAGATGTATACTAATATGAAATAAATATTTAACACTCATATCACAGAGGAAGAGGCAGTGATTTATAGCCCTGCAGTAACAAGAAAATGTCATCTCTGGAATACATGTTTATGGATATCTTTTTATAAAAGCTGATTTTACATGTGCCCATCCCCCTTTCTGGATGTAAGAAAAATATATGCCTGAAATATATGTGTCTGTATTTCTTGGAGCCTATAAAAATGAATTGCAGATATAAACTGGAATAGTTGATTGGCACAAGATCTTACTGGGATGCAGACTTGGGATTTCTGTTTTAAATTAATTTTGGACAAGTGAGGACATAAACTTTGACCACAGCACATTTTTGTTACTGCAAAAGCTCCTGAACATTGAGTATTTTTGTTGTTTGCAATAGTTCACCCTATAGACTCAGCTGTGAAAATTCCTGTTATGAAATGCAGGATATAACCTGTAAGTAATAGCAACTAAATCAATGGTAGTGAGTGGCTTCACAGAAATTGAATATGAAAAACACTGTGAGTCCAATTACGTCATCTTTATATTGAGTGCTTTCTCATATGAGTATTTCTGTTGAAGTAATTTCACATACCTCCCAAAATGACTCTTTCAAAATAATTACAAAATCATTTTCAACAGTGAATAAATGTGTAAAGGCTCACCAGTGATTTTAAGGTTGAAAAAAGGGGCCCTTTGTGTTAGATAATTTCATTGCTCTATGTTCACAAGTGATTAACTCCCCAATGAGATCTGATTGCTTTTTGTATTCAGACTGAAAAAAGACACGTAAAATGAGCAAAATGTTGTATTTTGAGTGCTGACTATGGGGCAAGTTTAACATATGCTTTTTGGGACATCACAATGATTTGTTACTAGCCATATTTGCTGCACATGTGCAACATGGTAGCCTGCCAAAATACACACAATAGTTACATGATGGGTCACTGAAAAAATAGATTTCAAACAGAGTATCTAAATACTTAATTCGTATACAGATATAGGACCTCTTCTAAGACACTGTGGTCTATTAAGGAAATAATAATATATATTTTATTAGAAACACATGCTGCCTAGAAATCCAATTCCTTCTTCTCTTCATGTGAAGGGAAGCCTTGGACCTTAAGATGCCTGGCTAGAACCCAGTCCAAGTACACGGAAGGTAGAAAGACCCTTAAAGGGAGAGAAAAGCTGTCTTCTCAGGTGGAAAGAAGATGTAGATGTAGATCCTACAATGTGATGAGTGAATATGAATATAATGACCATCCTCTTGCCATTTCCCAGTGTCTCTTATTTGTTGCCAGTCAGGATGTAAACAGATGAAAACATTTCAAATCATGCTGGGCCTGCCCACATATGTGACCCCATTCACATCCTATCACTGCCCTTGTGAGCGGAGCAAGACTCTTCTGTTGCTTCAGGACCTTGCATGGAGACAGGGCAGGATTGCTATCTAACTGTGAAAGTTCTGGAGCTGTGTGGTCACAGCTGAAGGAAGTTACCAGTGAATCCATTGTAATAATAACATGGAAAATTACTCAGAGAGATGTTGTACCAAAGTCATTGGTAAATAACTATTTCCCAAGTCAGCCACTCAACTAACATGGCATCAGAGGGTACAGCAGGTACCACATTAGCTATCAAGTCACTCCTTCCTGCATGGACACCTCAAACAAAGCAATGACCCCAACCTCCCCTCAGCAAGGCCAAGTGCAGCTCTTTTCAAGGGAGATGGTTTGGGCATGACACTGCTAATTCCCATGGAAATTATAGTTTTTGTGGAACTGTGGGACTGCTTGTGGACAGCTTTGGAAATACACAGGGAGGCACTGGGCTGTCATGGAGACTTACTGGTCCTCCCCACCTGGCATGGTGGGAAATGCAGCTGAAGGGTCAAATGTGAATGTGTGCCTGGACAGCTCAACCTGGTGTCAGTGGTGCTCTGTGGGTAGAGGGATCCATGTGTTCCTTTGGCTATGTCCCAGCTACAAGGCTGCACTAACTTTTTCAGGGTTGGGCACTGACCCTTATCAGCTGACCAAATGTTGACTCTGGGCTACACTGTCTTAGCTCTGCCACAGTTCATTTTTTAAACCAAAGTGTTGGGGTAGCTGGCTGCTTGCTGGTAAACTTCTCCGTGCCCAAGCATGGTCTGAATGGAGAAGTCTCCAAATGGCTTCACTTGGGTGCCTCACTGACCACTGGCTTTATGCCAGGGCTGGACCTGTTACTCCTCTCTGCATTTCTGCTGCAGGTTCTCCCCATTCAGGGTTATGACCTCAACCCTTCTGCTCCATTTTTCTCCTCCAGGAGCACCAGTTCCACATCTCCAGTGATGACCATGCAGCATCTCTGGCATCATGGTTCCCTGAACTGCCTCATAGTCCATGCTAAAACCTGGGCTGTGAGATGAAATACTCTTTGTTCTCTCCATGTGCAGCAACTGCTGCTGGAGATACTGGGTGTGACATGAAACCACCCAGGCACAATGAATCCCACTATTACAGCTTGACATGATGTCTGTGTATGTGGTGGGTTTAAGAGCTGGACTTCTTTCTGAATTGAAATTTCTAAATTTTACATTTAAAAAGACTATTTATGAAGGTAATCCAACAGAGTTTGTTTGTTTGTTTGTTTGTTTGCTTGAGTTTTTAGTTTGTTTGGATTTTTGGAAAAAAAAAAAAAAAGAAAAATAGTTTATCTGAATTTATGGGACAGAACATAATCTTCCTGACTATTAATTCTTATTAATTCTTAGCATATGTAGTCAAAAATGAAAACAATTATGGTAAGGTTACATAACCCCTTTGAATGTCAGGTATTTGTAATTGTTCTACAGGCTATCAGTAAAAAAGCAGCAAAGAATATCTGCATTTAATATAGTACATTATAAATACAAAGTCCAGTTTGAAGTAAAAAAAACCTATTTAAAATGTGATTAGATGTGGAAAAGAAAGGCTATTATGTTTGTCATAATAACTGTGTCTTTGATATATATCTTAATAGCAAGACTGTTGACACTAGAGAGATTGAAATTAATACTTGTCTATTAGTCCAAGGGCAGAAGTTGTTGCCTCAAACCATAATAATTGATTCACTAGTGCATTTGTCTAATGGCCCTGCATTATTCTGTAGGGTGCCAGAATGGATGGAGCACTCACAGCCTACCTGTGTTTCGGTGTACATTGTAATCCTGATTGTATTTACAGCAATGTAAAATAGGAACAACCACGAAAGTCAGTTGGTGGCATTTGAATAAAATGGGTGAAGATCTGAATCAGCTCTGTAGGGCTCCAAGGGATTTAGAAAGGAAACTGTTAGCCACGAGGGAAGCTTTCCCTCACCCCTGAAATACCTCTTTGAATATTTTTAATATCTCTTATTTCAGAAATGCCAGTTTTGGGAGTTAAGAAGAAGAGTTAGCAGGGTGAATCTCCAGGAAATTCCAAGTGATTTGGTAGGGAAAATTTCATTAGGACTACTCAATCTTTAATATCTAGGGATATTAAAAATAATTGTATTTAACATGGATATTTTTATTTGCTGCACTAGCATATTGAGTTCATTGATAACCAGACACTACTAGTGGGCATAAAAATAAATGTTTTGGCTAGTGAGGAGAATAAGTTTGAATGGACTTTATAGATAATAATTAACTACATCAGAGTTTCAAATATATGTGTGGTTCACTTTGGAGGGAAAGAAATGCTTTTAGAGTAATATGGCTATTTCAATGTTGACAATGACTTTTACTATTTAGGAGATAAACAGTAAATTTAATTTGCATAATTAAGTTAATCTTTTTAGATTTTAATGTAGTGTATCACGAGTTGCTGGGCTTGTAAATGAGGTTTTACTAGTGAAACTCTTATTACTAGGACATATACCATTTCCCCCTTGCATCAGCACAGAGTGCAGATCTCATAGGTTCCTTTGTCTCAGGTCACCAGAATTTTACTGTTTTTTCTTCTCTTGAGGGTTGCTTTAAAAATTGTAATAGAAAATACAGTTTCTGTGTAATGGTTGAAAGTCTGTCATTTCGCAGGAAAAAATCTGTACTTCTAGGGGCCTTCTGCCATAAGGACTCTCTTGTAAAGATGCCTGCCTTTAAAATGCAACTTTTTTGTTGGATGAACAGCCTAATGTTCCATGCATTGTACTAGTAGTAGCATTTTATGCAACATTGAAAGACTCAATTAATTTGCATAATTCCATGAGTATTACCATGACTTTAAGGTAGGTTAGCTTGCTCAGGAGTCTTGCCTGCCCAATATATATGTTTGCCATTTTGACAAATTAATCATTTCTGAGAACAATTAATTATACTTATGACAAACTGAACCTTATACCCATGGGTCTTAAATTTTTATAGCAGAAATCTAATATTAATGTGTATAAGATCAGTGATTTAGTGAGTACCTTAACAGTCAACAATGCCTAAGGCTGAACAAAATTAATATTTTGTTTCCCATCTGGAGACTTCAGTAAAATTAATGAGGAAGGGTGCCTTTTGTAATACATAATAGAAATAAATTTACAGTATTTAACCCGGGGATTCTACTGACATCAGCATGTAGATATTTGGTCTGTTTCCCAGTCTGGTGGAGGAGCCATGCAAATATCAAAACAGGTAATAGGATCATAATAAATAAACTGGCTGTATAGGAGACTTATATTTGTGCTTTTGCTGGCAAAGGTAGACAACCAGATTAATTTTCTTCTGTGATGAAGTTCCTAATCTTAGAACAAAACATTTGTTTCTGCTAAGGTACTATTTGGATACATAACACATTCAACCTTTCTAAAAATAAGAAAAAAGGGAAATATCTACATCTTAAGTGCTGGATACAAAATAAAACCTGGTGGTGAAAAATGAACAATAAGTCATCAACATGCAGAATTATATATATATATATATATGTATGTATGTAAAAAGTAGCTGTGATCATTAAACTACAAGACAAAATTCTTGTCTATAAAATGTTCTGGAAAATGACCCACTAGTCTGCAAAAGAAACAATCAAATCTGAAGCATAAAACATGACTATTTAGAAGCATCTAAATGCAACAGTAGTACTTCAAGAGTTGCAATTTTTTTTCTACCAGTAAACTCTACACCTCTCACCACTCTGACCCTGGTGCACCCATCATCACCAAAATGAACCAGAACAGCAAGAACACTTCCATTCATCCCTTCCTGTGCTGTTTATTTTGGGATTATTCATTATATATTTTAATGACTTCGTGTTTTTCACAAGCAGTTTTTACTAAAGGCAGTGGCAAACATCCAGTTGAGTTCCCGGGTACAAGCTCATATCCCTGTATCTGAACATCTGTTTAAGGTCTGAACAGAATAGTTTTCCTCCCCCTCAAATATTTTGTAGCTAAAATATCATCCACCAATTCCTGTGAATTTTTGGTAATACACTCCATCTGAAACACACTGCAAACCAGGTTGTAGCTGCTAAAAATACATGTGTAATAAACAGTTGATCTTCAAAAATAAAAGGGAGATAAGATATTACCCGTGTGGTATGTATATATACTCTTTGATTAGGTTTTCTTTTTAGGAGGAATGGCAGATGAAAGGTAAAAATAGCATAAAACAGCTACACAGGGCAACTCAATTTTTACTTAAATGGGAACAAACAACCAAATGTTGTGATGTGAGTTTTCCTGCAATTTATTTTAACACTTTAAGTATCTCCTGTCTCTAATAAAAGAGAAGTTCTGGTAAAAGAAGAGATATCGTGTGCCATCTACTGAACTTTATGATAAACCCCAGTGTTTTTCAGTGCTAACAACTCAACAATGGTGGTATTAGAAATAAGACTTAATAAAAAGGATTATGTGCCTAAATAATCTTACTTAATTGTGTAATAGGTCTGATATAATGTGTGGGTACAGCAATACACTAATCTATGCGTGTGTGGGACTGAGAGTGAGACAGTATAATATGGTATACTTTAGAGTTTAAAATAACGAGTTAATACAAACTTGTAATTTTCCCAGTAATTAGCAGGTTTTTGGACCAAAAGAAAAGCATTGACAAAAAAACCAGTCAGATAAATAAATCTAATGTTTTTTGATGGGGAAAAAGTGGTTTTGAAGTCCCTATAAAAACAAATCACTCAGTGCATCACATTTTGTAGAAATCTGCATTATTAATTTGCAGTAAAATAGATCCAGTTGGAGTATTTGTTTTTTTGCATTAAATTGGTCCTTTGATGTTCCTCAATGCTTCAATTTAGCCTCTAATTTTTCAGAGCACAAATTCACCAGCAGCTGTTGAAAATATCAGTTTTGCAGTAGTGTTGCTGGCCAATAAAATCCCAACAAGCCATCTTCCTATCTGGCTGAACAAAATAGCACTGAAAAAGTAGTCATCTCTTTGAAGTATCACTCCAATTATAGGTTTTAACCCCACAGGTCACGGTTTGATTATTTACACAATGCTAGTGTAATTCTGTCTCAATTCTAGGCTTTCTGTACTTCCAAAGCATTCGGCAGCTCCAGTGGAGGAAATTTCAGACGGCTGCTATGATGGCATTGACCTGTGTTTGATAGGGTTAGACAGCATTTGGCTGATCACTGTATGTTTTGTGCATTATTTAACTTTCTATAACATTATTTAATGGTAAAAAAAGGATATCAGGTTTACGTTTCATCTGTTTTTTGAAATCCATTTTAATACATTTCTTCCATGATACTATGTTTATCATATGTAATGTAAGCACATGGTCTCTTAGTAAAAAGTGCACTATTTGACAAAAAAAGAAAAAAAGGCTTGCTAACCTTGCATTGAAAG